>BJBW01000384.1:242771-258093 GCA_004320125.1 Scolopax mira | reverse complement strand
TTCCAATTTAAAACCGTTGCCCCTTGTCCTGTCACTACGCTTCCTCATAAACAGTCCCTCTCTGGCTCTTCTGTGGGCTCCCTTCAGATATTGATAGGCTGTTATAAGGTCTCCCCTGAGCCTTCTCTTCTCAAGGCTAACAATCCCGGCTCTCTCAGCCTGTCTTCACAGGAGAGGTGCTCCATCCCTTTGATCATCCTTGTGGTCCTCCACTGGACCCGTTCCAACAGGTCCATGTTCTTCCTGTGTTGAGGACTCCAACGCTGGACACAGTACTCCAGGTGGGGTCTCACAAGTGCAGAGTAGAGGGGTAGAATCACCTCCTGAGATCTGCTGGCCACACTTCTCTTGATGCAGCCCAGGATGCATTTGGCTCTCTGGGCTGCCTCGCTTCACTGAGTTTAATCATCTAAAGTGATCTTTAATCTCTGTTAAGTGCTTAATATAAATTCAAATGTTTAGAAATGCAGATATTTCTCCCTCTTTGTGGAAATAATACGTAATTCTTTGGTGGCTAAAGTCAGATGGGAAAGAACATGCCTATAGTTTTTGCCACAGTACATATAACAGGGTTTTTTGGCCAGTGGTGTCATCTGATTTTGTAATCTTTGAGGTATCTCTCAGTCTTTGTACACTATGATAAGGAGCACATAGTAAATTCTCTAATGCATTAACAGTACAGTAGGTACAAACTCTCACTACAAATACACACTACTGATTTTGCTGATCTCTGGTCCCATTTGTACAGCTTAGCATCCCACCTTCCAGTCACAGTACTTTATTTAGTTTGGGCAGTGAATTACTCAAAATCTATTTCATTAAGATAGCTTCAAATTTTGGGACTTCTGAGATAAAAGAAGGATACCTTTAATTTGCAGTTTAACTTCATTATGAAGTGGTTAAGGAAAGAGTTTTAGTAAACGATGGTGCAAATTCATCAATTTATTTATTAGCTTAAAACTATGCATCTAGTTAATGAGTTTTCACACAGAGAAAGACAAAAGTACTTTTTCGAAGCTGGAGATAGGAAGTTATTTCTATTAATGTAAAAAATCATAAACATGTCTCACAACCTTTCAACAATTTAGTTGTGTAGGTGGGCCTTCACGACATACTCTGGATTGACACATATAATATTATATCCCTATCACCATGATTCACATACCTAGCTAGTAACTCTGCTAGATACTCAGTATAAACATTGCATTTAAATCATGCCCTTGCACATCACAATTGAAATTCTGTTTACTTTATCATTGACTTAAGCAGAGCAAAGTTATCACCCACTGGTTTTCAACTTGCCATGAAGGTATTTGGGCTGTTAAGAGGAAACAGAATTATATAAATCTGGTGAAGAAATTGCATACTAAACAGCAACTATTTCACTATCCATTATAAAAAATGGCCATAAAGAAAAGACAAAACATAAGTAGCAACATTTTTAAGGCTCTTTAATTGCTGAATTGTAAATTCTATCAACAAAATAGGTAACCTTAGTAAGATTAAAAGATACTTGAGAACATCTCTTGAAATCTGATAGTTATGCAATTCAATTGCACTCTGTTTCACAGAATAAATCTGGTGGACAAGGTTATGCCTGTGTTCTTTATGCTTTATACTGTATGTCACATGTTGTCCTTTGGCTCTGGTATTTATTTCTGGTATTTCAAAAGGTAATACATCTTTAGCTTAAATTATGTCCTCCTTAGATACAAAGATAAATAATAGGTAAGAAACCCAAAACAATAAAACATACAGAATTAGCTATAATAATGCCTTTAATATAGTATGGAGACTTTGTACCACTGCTGAGCTCTGAATACTTTCATATTTTGTATGCTTTTCTGATTAATATTAATATTATGGTAATGTTAATCTGTATAAACATCTAAGTAGATGTAAATCAGCTAGGATAATATTCAAATATGTATTTTAAAATAGTTCTATGCGTGCTATTTGGATAAATGTACATACACTTCTATCTTGGTGTCAGCTTACCTGAACTGAGCAGTGGGTACTTGATAGAATTTGTCCAGGCTGGCTTTTTCTCTCCCCAGTATGTAGAAATGTGATAATTGCAAATGCTTTCTAGTAACAGAAGTAGTTTGGGAATTTCCAGGGGGACACTGCTCTGTCGGAGAAATAGGTAGGTTGTGTGATGCTTAAGAAATGCTCCAGGAGCTGACTGTATTGTCTGGAAAGGTTTGGGGATTCTAAACTGAGGGTTGGGGAGGTTATCGATGTTGTGGCGGGAAAAGAGGAGGAAAGAGAGGAAGTTAGGGCTGCTGCTGGAAGAACAGAACAGAAGTGTTCACCAGTTCGAGAAGAAAATATTTTCAGACTGGGGCTTTGCTGTACAGTAGGTGGGGGGTTGAACTAGATGACCTTTAAAGGTCCCTTCCAACCTAAACTATTCTATGGTTCTATGAAACTGGTCTCCTCATCCTTGGGCTGTGAGTTATATGTCATGATATCTAGAAACAAATGTTTTATGTGGGAGCCTCCAAGACCTTTTCCCTCATGAATATGAAGCCATTAAACAGGAAAAACATTTATGGATGTAAGAAGATACAAACCACTGAGAGGTAACTCCTTTTCTTTTCATCAGCCTCAGTGCCTTTAGCTGTTCACTCTAAGTGTCATCAGTGCTTTTGAGAAATTACTAATAATGCCAGACTCTCTTCATTGTCCTCATTATGAAGAAAGAAAAGAAGTGCAAACGTTTAACACCTAGCAGTCAGCCTCATTGACTGGTAAAATTACTCAGAATGTCTCAGAAATTACTAAGAACCATTACAGGTCCCTTGAAAGGTGCAGACTGGGAGAATAAAGATCTACCCAGCACCACTCTGCCAAGCTTGTGTTTCCACTGAGTTGTAGTGTACAGCCTGTGACAGAGGCAGCAGCCTGGTACAGCATGCCCAGAGGAGAAGGAATCCAGGGGGTATATCACCGTTGTTGGAAACAAATGGTTAATTTTACTAATAATGTGTCTGCTACAAACTTTAAGTCTCTTTGTTTAAAGAGCAACTGATTACAGAAGCACATCTCTGGCTTGCACCACATGCTTCAAATTAAGAGTAAGATCAGTGCCAAATATAATGAGAAGTGATTTTGAATTTCTAGTACGTAGAAAAACAGAGACTGTGGTATATACAGTTTAACTTCGTCGGGAAAAAGCACTTTGGTAAATAAACTTGACAATTCTTGTTCCTGAAAAAATATGTCTTTAGGGCTTCATCTTTATACATGCAGTCATTTAGAAGTAAACGTTTTACCTCTTAATTGTCTTGAGAATAAAAGACCAAGAACAGAAGCTCTATACAGAGGTTTTCAGAAGAGACAAATTATTTGATCTGCTTCTCCCACTTCAAAAGTAGGTCCTCTCAGACATCAGGTTATAACTGAGAATCTTGCAAAGACTTATGGAGAGCTTTATTCTGGCTTCTTACTTTTTTCAAAAACTTCTGGACAGGAATTACAAGAGATGAGTGTGCATTAAAAATAATACATAATACTTGTAAATTGAGTCACAGCCTCTGCTTCCTCCCACTCTAACTTCGTCCCCATTACAGAACATGCATATGAACCTCCTCCTAAAAAATAGGACTTTTTATTTCTACTGATAGCTCAGAAAGAGTTGCCACTGCTTCTTCCTTCTCAGCCATCCTCTTCTTTCCTTATGGGGAAAAAATAAAAAACGGTGGGACTGAACATATATATCTCTCATTGATGACCTACATATATTTCAGTACTCAAATAACTTACCTTGGCTTCCACTTGGCGACTTCTGCTTTGTAATGACCATTCTAAATCCCATGGATTCACCAGCAACTGCATTCACAGCCTCTTGCTAATAACATCTCATTTGCTTAAACTGAGGTTACGGTGTACTTCAACTCATACTTTGGCTGATTTGTGAAAATGTCACAATTTCTTTATAGTCTAAATGGTGCTGTTTTCTTCCCTAGGATTTAAAGTCAATAGGAACAAATCACATATAATGCCTTATCAACTAATCCAATCTGTAGAATAATTATAAATTCCATTGGCAAAATTTTCACATTCACAGAACAGATTTCAGACCATATGTCTGTTGGTGATGCAACTGAGAATTAATCCTTAGTTCTCAGACAAGGTATGTTTAAAATTACTGTGTCATATGGCTTTGTATGTTAGGCATTTCCATAACAGCATTGTCATGCCATCAATTCAGATGCTTTCAGTCATAGGTCAAATTCATCTAGTGACCATGCATTCACAGTGAGATTTTTAGGTGCAAGAATTGCAAGCTGGAATCCTACATTTCTGTAAATATTCTGTGTGCAAAGATGTGAAGAAAAAAAAAAATAAAGGAGAAATCAGTTCTATCAAAAATCTTGTTGCTTCTAAATAAGGGTTGCTCAGAGAAGAGGGCAGAGGAATGTTAGGATCAGCCCCAGGAAACAGACCACTATAGTTGAGCAGTAGCAATTTAACTCCATTTTGTTGCTCCAACTGGGAAAATAAGTACTTAAATAACGTACTAATGTGCTATATAAGTATACAAAGAATGGTGAAATCTTTTGGTTTACTAAACCAATCTACTGGAGGATTAGTAAGTATAAGAAAGTCTTTCCATAGACAGAAAAGCTACTAGAGTCTCTATTTGAATCTTTAAGCAAAAATTCTTGGGAATTCTTTGAAATAATAAAAGGCAGTTTCTTACAGTGGAGAGCTGTTCAGATTTCACTGAAAACTATTGCTTAATGCCTTGCATCCTACTTTTGTTGGGGAAGAGGAAATGCATCTTTCCCATTGTTTCTACTTTTTTTGTGTTTCATGGAAGATGAGATATGGTAGTGAACTCTTCCACTCCAAAATAACCTCATTGTTATTACCTCCCCCATCGTTACCTCCCACATTTCTCCAGTCCTAATTCTACTGTGACAAAAAAAAAAAAAAGGTCATCTTTGAGACCTGGCGGATAATTCTATGCTTCCAACCAAGTTTTGCACATCTGTCTATAGAGGAACTACGTGGCTAGGACTTGCACTATACAAATTTCAGCCAACTTGGATGCACATCTCTAAGCCCTTAATTTTCCTGGCAGCTGGAAAAATTATGATTCTGATATCTAGCAGTATGATCTTTCTTCTTCTAAAGCTGCTAGTGATGCTGTCAGTTTTATCAAATGCAGATCACAGCCTAGAAGTTAAATCATTAGCCATTATCTTTTGGCATATAATTTTTTATATTCTTGTGTGCAGCACACTGTAAAATTTTAAATGTGAAAACAAATTCCTGTGTTGGTCCAATGAAAAAGTAAAGGATTAAACTAGTGCATATTTCTGATTTTTAACATTTTTTTATAATCCTATTTATCTAACATTTGCTTCACAATTGTTTCTAAATACATGTATTTGGAATGCCATAAAAACTAGTTATCATCAGTTACTCACTAACAACAGTAAAAGAATACTTTTATATTTTTCCTGTTAATTATTAGCAATTCATAGTCATTTTACTAGCACGTAGTTTAACTTAAATAGTACAGCTATTACTGGGTAAGTGTACTCAAAATAACCACATTTGAAAACTGGTAATTTCTTTTCACTTAATAACTGCTTTGCTTGATCGCTGAAAAGAAGCTAAAAGTAAAATGTTCAAAAGTCTATTTATAGTTGCAGCTTCATAACTTTTTTATTTGTTCACTAAATATTTTTCCTAGTAGTTTATGAAGTATGGCATTTTCACCTTTCCTGGTGAGCCGATGATAACTAGTTTTTTTATTCTATCCATCTAAAATGCGTATATACAAGTCCAGTGATTACTTTTGCCACTTACTTTATTTTAAAGATTTCTTGTGACATTTCTGGACAGAACATGCTAGATATACTAGAAAATTATTTCTGTCCTTTGTATAAAAATAGATTGATTACCCTAATTTCCTCTATTACATAGAGAATTTCTGTTAGAACAGAACACTGGTTAAAAGTGGGCTTATTTGGTCACATATGGTTGTCTATCAAGCAGCCATGTCAACTCCCTATCCTGGAAATTTTTACTTTAATAAGGAAACACTAAGATTTCATTAACTTCAAATGTTCTGCATGCACTGAAAGCCTCATTGTGTCAGTTTCTCAAGGGGAGACAAAATGCCTCTAGAGTCACTTGTGCAGAAAAGGGCACCGGCTTCCCTGCTGCCCACTCTCCATTGCTGACTGTGAGGGTTCAGTGGCAAATTTGGGCTTTTGATAACCATCCTGCAGAGTTCCCTTTCCATTCCTTCCCTAAGAGATGAAATTATATACTTAAGAGTCTCTTTTTTTTTTAGTGTTGAGCAGTAGTAGCCGATGGTGGAGAGGTACATGTCAATAGTCACTTTCTTGTGAGGACTGGTGGGAAGGAGGAAAAAAAAAAAAAAAAAAAAAAAAGAGGTCTCTCTAACCATATCTTCAAAGCGATTTAGGTCACTAAAGCCTTTGGGAGTCAGCAGTGGAAGTTCAGAAGCTTGATATCTGAAGATATTTGAAGATCTAGGGATTAGTTTATACCTGAATGTCCTTTGACTACAAATTTCTATACGTATCCCAGCATCCACAGAGACTGTGGCAATGAGCAAAACCTTTTTGGACTTTTCCTTTAAAGTGGTATGGAAGTTTCCTGCCTCCACCCTTTTTTAGCCAAGGGTGTTGCTTTGTGTTTTGACATATAATGAGTTAACTTCTGGATATCAGGACTTCTTTAGATCTTAATTTTAAGTTGCACAGCTGCATGAACTTGAGTGTTTTGAACTTTTGATTTTTTCTGGAATTTAAATTGAACAAGTTTAGTAAAAAATCATGATCCCAAAACTCACACAGGTTAAATATTAAAAGTTAGAGGTTTTGGACATAAACTGGGTGGCAATTCAATGCATAGACATATTTAGCAATGTGGAGCAACCGGCAAGTCTATTAAAAAGGGAAGATTTAAACAAATGTTGCCTCAGAATAGTTTCAGCACTCATATAGAAACATTCTGTGCACATGCAGGTGCTCATCCAAAGGCTGGCAGACATTCACTTCTGTATCAGAGGAAGTCTGAGAAGGAAAAAATATCAAGATCCCACTCACCTACCTAATACTGTGTGGCTTTGCTGCATAACTTGCTAAAACTAAGGCTACCAGCTCCTTGAGGCAGAGAAGGTCCCCCAGACGTTGGGACAGGAATGATGACTCCTCCCATTGTTTAAGAAGTGATTTGGATTCTCTGAGTAAAAAATATCTGCTGCTATCAACCGCTAGTTGAAAGCATTTTTAATGCTAACGGCAATTCAAAGTCTCATTGTATTATGTTTAAATACGCAATATTTATCCGAGCCATTTTTGCCCCATGTGTTGCAGCACTGCCCAGGATGGAGGCACAATGTAGGTCTGTATTCTCTGACCTGGTCCAGCTGCATTTGGTGCAGGGCAGGGGGGCAGGATGCAGAGATGCCTTTCCTGCTCTGCCCACAACCCTGAAACAAGCCATCACCACATTGCTTCGTCCAGCTGTGGAGCTTTCTCCTGGAAATATCCTTTGTGGGGGGCTGCGGAAGGAGCCTGAGCAGTCACTAGCCACACTAGCCACAGCTGGTTCCTCCCTGCCTTCTGTACCAGCAGGGCAGGCAGCTGGAACAAGTGCCAGAAATGGTTCCACAGAGCTTAATTTCTGATCCATAAGTTAAAAACACTTCATATGAACTGGTCGCCCTCAGGTATAAATTGCAAACTGTTTGCAGAATCTAGTCCATTTTCAACCATCTTCAGAAATGAAAAGCTTTTGCCTCCTAATAGGCAGCCTCAACTCTGAAAGTGTCCTGAAACTGATTTCAGAGGACGTACAAAATCAAGGATCTTGATTCATCTTAGGGTGGTAGAACTGATGGAGTCTAATTTGAACTTGCTATAAACCAGAAAAAGGAAGGGTTAAATCAGTGTGCGGTTAGTGTGACAACAGAGACTCTGAGCTGTTCTACCTGACATTTTACAGCAGGGAAACAACTTGTTCTGTGGAAATAATAACCTAATTAGCCCCCTTTTTAACCTCGGGATCTTCCATGAATTGTTATTGAAGATCTCTCTACACTTCTTGTATTAAAGTCTATATTCCAAGATGTGCTAAATCTTTCTTACCTTTTGCAGCAACACCAAAACCTCAACATTCAAGTAGCAATTGCTAATCCTGATAAGTCCACGTTAGCTAAAATTAATGATTCTCAGTGTACAGTTAATGTACTTGCTGAGTACTGCCTTTATGTTCTTTTCCACATTTCAAAGGACATTCACGGTTTTTCTCTTGACTGAAATTATTATTTTATATAGAACTACAACCATGAGAAAATCAGAGGTATTTAGGGATATAAATACAAAATAAATATACAGCAGTGTTCTAAAATGAGTTTTAAAACCTGATCTTGAAATCAATAAAAGTCAGGGTATTTTAAGTGGAACAAAAAGTAGTTACTGGTAGATCAATTTATTTGGGCATTAATAATTGCAGATCACAGGTTGTATATCATATTACTCCAAAATAGTTGACAAGTCAGAAATGAGCTCTTATGTGTTTTTCTAATTTTCTTCTATGATGAATTTTCGTTTTTTGCAGTATTACTGAAAAGATTTCTTCAGCATTCAAAAGCTTTAGTGTTACAGTTTTGAAAACATCTATTTTTCAGATTTATAAACAGCATTTGTGTGTACTTATGTACATTTTGGCTTGCAGAAAAAAATGGAGGTGACTTCAAGAACTAGCATTAAGTTTCAGGAAGCAACAAGAGTCTTGGAGAAACTTGATTCTTATCGAAACAGATTTTTCTGGTTTATTATTTCTCGATTTGTAGCCTTACATTGTTTTAAAATATTTACTATATTAATTCTCATTTAAGCTGCACTGGGAGTTGATGAAAATTTTTATTATTGCTAAGCTTTTGTTTCATGTGCAAATTGCAATTCAGCTAACATTTTGAAAAATATATGACATTTTCCTGTATAAAATGAGATAGTAGTGAGTCAGAGAATATAAACCTGGAATTTTCTGTACATTTTAACATATGACCATGAATTACTCAGTATACTAATTACTCTTTAGCATCATCTTTATCTTGCCTCTTATGTCTAAGAAGTATCTTTTACAACTTAAACAGTGCCTCTCCTGCTTGACTTTCAGAAACAGGTTCTGCAATACGTTGGAAATAAACATAAAAGGAACAGTTTTAATGAAAAATTGTTTGGAGAATATCTACGATGGCTTACATATAGCGGGCTTTTTACTTTGTAAAAAGTATTTTTAAGTCTAGAATTAGAATTTATTTGTGTAGAGTGGGACTGCCTGCAACAAAATGCTTTGTACAGAAAAGCATTTGCAGGACAGATCAAATATTTTAAGGACATTTGTGTTTTGAATACTGTAAGCTTCCATTATTTCATGACTCAGTGTAAAAAGATGGATCAGATGAGCTGAAATGGCAAGAATGTTTTAATTTCCTCACTGGCCTGCACTCCTTTATTCGAATTTAATTTGCATTGTAGTGAAAATGACTCTTCCTAGCTTACTGTTCCTAAGAACTGTTACATATTTTAATGTCATTGGAATAAAAAAGCTTTATCACCAATACAGGACTACTTCAGCATCTCATAACTTTGCTGTAATTTGCTTGCATATAACGCTTATTTCATACAGAGAACAGTGCTAAGAGAAAGACACCTCTGAAAATATATTCAGAAATTAGCAAGTACAAGTTTGGCCATGCAGTCATATTCCAAATCCTTTTTTATCTGCCTTCTGATAGCCATCACACATGCAGTCTGTGATAGATACGGGTACATCCTGCTTTCCTGGGCTTTCATCATGTGCTGTAACAGAAGGTGCTTTTTTCCCCACTGTAAAACATTCTTCCTTTAATCACAGTACATTCTGCACACTTAATGAGGTAGGGGTATGTTATCGTGTCATTAAAGACCGTATCATGATATATAATAAATGGGAGCTCATTTAAGAGTGTGTCACCTTTGATGTGCTCGAATTTGCAACTGTAATTTTCTTCTTTTTGTATGTTATTTACAGTGATTATTAAAACAAAGTCTGTTATATGCAACTATATTGAAACTGCATAGATCACTTCCTGGTTTACTCAGGCCATCGACTTTCATGGCTCTTCAGAGCCTTTGGAATTTCCTAGGTTTGTAAATTGGTTAACTCTACATAGCCTCTCACAGGTATCATCTCAAAAATCTGTCGCTTTATTGAATTTCAATTGGTGCTCAAAAACTCAAAAATTTTATAGCTCATAAAGTGAATACTAGTTATAAATAAGTCAAAGTTACACTTTTTCCCTCTTAGGGTTAAATAATTATTTTAATCATTTATCTGTATTCTCCTTGCTGCCTCTCTTTAAGTGCCAGGGAGGCAGCATCCCAGGTGTTCATACTTTCACCATCTCCATTTAGCTCTTTTCTTTTGAAATAAGCTGCTTTTAAACCACTGATTACCCTTACATTGTTTTTATCTCTAAAAAAAATATGGATTTAAAATGCACCAAAAATACCTCAATCACTCTCATTTTATGTTTTCAAACTTTCACTTATGTTATTTCCAAAATGAACCTATCTTCCAGTTTGTTAACAGTATAGCTTTGATACCATTCTTACTGTAATTGTTTTATTTCTGAATCTGTGTTGTCAAAAAATGACCACCTGTGCATTCTTGTTTACATTTGACCTATCGATCCAGACATCAGAGCCACAGTGACAATCCTATTACTTTTTTGGCATTGAGTTCTTTATTAAAAATGGTCAGTGTACTCCATATGCCATTTTGGGCAGGAGCTTAATATGAATTCTCCAGACAAAGAACTTAGTTCCCATATCAGTGGAAAACAGCTATATCACGCAAAGCTGATGTCTTTGATGCTCTTCAAAGGTAGCTTCATGGTATTTCCTGATGCAGATCAGTGACCACAGACACTTTTTCTTCCCCTCCTCCAGGAGAAGAGTGTCCAGGAGAAGCCACCTGCCTCCCCTTGTCCTCCTGCACGTGGGCATGGAGCTCGGGTGGATGGAAAGGAAAAGCGGACTAAACTGTAAGTTCTCCAGGATGAATTGCTTGCTGATCTTTAGGACACAATCAACTGAGACGATGCTTTGAAGTTGTCTTTTAAGTATTTTAATGGAAGCAACTTCTCTGGAATGGACTGAAACAGCTTGAGAAAAATCTTTTTTAGAAGTGGAAGCATTATCCCCAAATTAAATTTATCACTGAAGATGCTGTCAGCACTTTTATGTGTGGTGTAGAAATAATACTTGGGTGACTTTGAAAATAACTCTCAATGTTTTGCACCATGGCATTTCAAGAAATAGTTTTAAGTAAGGCTAATTAACTTCAAAGAAGGACGGAGTAAAAAGGGTTTTCTTTTTTATTTATTTTTTAGCTAAGTGCTGTCTTAAATTAAATGAATCATGAAAAATTAAAATTGTTACAGTGCCACCCCTATAATTTGATCACTGTTTAATTTGATTTTTTTGTTTTATTTAATCAGAGCTGCAGGAACCAGCTCATTTGTATTGTAAATTACACAACTTCTGCCCTTTATTTCATATACGGTTGATCACTTTTGGCAGATAAGATTGGATTATCTAATCATTGGCTATATGAAATTGCCACTTAATCAATAGGGAAGGTCAAAATTTCTAAATGTGATCCAGAAACAAAGTATCTAAGGAAGTTAGATCGTGGTGAAATCCAACTAAACTTTTACACGTTTGAGACATTATTATTTACTATCGGGTCATTGTTACTGTAACAAATGGCTGCCTTTATCTTCTCTTGCCACTTACAGTTTGATGGCCAAAGCTATGGCTCTGGTTATTGATTATAGCTACTGATGACTTGATGGAGTTAGCTCTTTTGCTCGTCAGTGTCTTTGATTGTTGTTTGAGTCAAGAGATAATGAGTTTTACGTTCTGCCAATATGGAGTTAATGGATAGACACCTTCAGTCACTGAATATGTCACTGTGAATACAAAGTTAATTTCTTGCTTTTTAAAAAACATATCCATACTTATTATTTGGTAGTCTGCAGACAGTGAGAGACTGGCAGAATATATTTCATCCTTATTGCCCCATCAGCACTCAGTTAAGCCAAGCAATAATACTGCACTCTGCCTTTCAAGTTGTGGGTGTCTTAGGATGGGGCTCTTGCTCCTTGTTACTTTGCAGATATTTTTAACTTCTTTATCCTGGATTATTGTTATTCTTCTCAGGTTACTCTGGGGTTCATGATCACACTAATGACTTCCTCTAAGTTCTATCACTCATGCACCACTTTGCCAAATGCTTGGAATGTGTGTTGTGACTTCTAGTTTGAATGGCTTCTGCTGAGTGCACCTCCCGATCTGATGGCATTTATTTCATACCGGTTTTTCATCCACACAAATCCAAGTATTTCCCGGCTAAGTAAGTCTTGGAAGTCCATTCTCTGCATTTCATTTTAGCCTTTCATTTCAGCTATTTGGGTATTTTTGGGTTTTGTTGGTTTGTTGTTTTTTTTTTTTTCATTTTGCACAGCATATTCATTTGTAAGGAGGTCCAATAATACCACATTGGCATTGAATAGATGACTGAAAGCTTTATTATTACAACAAACAGGTCTGGCTACCCGTGCATAGGATTTTGTTGGGTTATAAAGTCAGAGCAGGAAGCTTTACTGACAACTGGTAGGGAAATATGTTGAAGGGGGAAGAGTCTGTTCCTGGCACATATGATGTTCAGTGTTGGGAGCAGAGACTGCTGGTTAGCTTTTGACAGTAAATGTAACGACATAAGGTTGGCGGTCCAAATTTGGAGTGAGCAGGAAATACCTGTATCTGGCCTTGCTTGGAATTTTCTGTTGAAGGGTTTGCCGTTGAAGAACAACCCGAGATCCTCGTGCATCCTACAACTCTTTGTAGAGATAATGGGGTTAAGGAACTGAGAAGGATCTTACAGGTAATGATGAGAATGAGTTTTACATGAGCAGTTTGTGCTGAGACTTTATCTGCCTTATTTGGAATTTACGGTATAAACTGATATTCTGAAAGCAGAAGATTAAATGAGTCAGAGGAGCACGACCATCCTGTAGAAGAGAAACCTGACGACAACAGACCATTTATGATAGCTATAGCAATGATAGCTGGGTGATAGCACATACATGCTCTGCCCTATGGCTGTCCTTAAGAAACAGATCTCCGTGTTAGAAACTGTTTCCAATTTCATGGCTAAAATGGCAGTTAAGAGCAGTATCAGAAGGATTTGGGTTTACCCTCAGACAACAGCAGGGATATTCTCCTGGCACAAGAATTGCTATTCGCACCTCTGTGAGCCTCAGAAGCTGATTAAGGGTTGGTAGGAGTATGAAAAGCTCCTGGAGTAGGATAACAAGAAGACAAGTGATGGGATTTAAACATGCATGTTTCATTTTTTAAATCTTATAACATACTGTTTAGGTCCCCATTGACCAAAGCAGATCTCTTAGTAACTCCCTATATCCTTCTCACTCCAGGAATGTTTTTTCTCTTGCATGTGTTTCTGCTGGTAGGAACTCATAGGTTATATTAATAAAAAAATACCTCCATTTCTAAATCACAGGAGTATTCAGGGAAATGTTCCAGGTTTTCTTTCCAAATTGACTGTACTCCAAAGTGGTTAAATGTAAATAATTACCTGCTGATCTCACATGCAATCAGACACCTGCTGTGTTCATTCTGGACCAAATTCAATCACGACATAGTAATGCCTTTTTGACCTGAATGAATCCAGCATTTATTGCTTTTGTAGTAATTTTTTTGTCAACAGTTTTTCCTGGTGTGAATTTAGTGGTTCTGTTTGTTTATGGAGCACTGTGTTTAGAGTACATGACAGGACAAGCAAAGAACAAAAAAAATTTAAAAATACCATTTTTAAAAACACTTACGTATACAACATTACTAAAGTCACCTTACTACAATTTGTCTCGTCTTGTTTATTTCAGTAGTAATTTTACTGGGTTCCTGTCACTAGAACTGTAAAACTAAGAAGAAAAAGGAAAATTCAATTAAATTCTTCCCTTCGTAAAAATAGCCTGAAAAAAACCGCACACATGTACTTTATACAAAAGTTTAAAAGATGAAGCAACAGGTCAGAATCAAGTTGCAAACCCTCAAGGATAAGACAGTAAACTTGACATTGCATGGTATTTGACATACAGCAAATCACTATTTACATTTTATCCCAAAACATTTACCTGAGAAAAGGTCATGGCGTTAAATTTGAAGACATTTACAGCAATTGCCAAGTGTTTACTATCTACATGAATGTCATGCTTCTTAGACTAAAGAAGGTTGATGCGCTAAATGTCAATTATTTCAAGTTGTTTGATGGCAGCACAGATTGCCAAGCAATATAAAAAGAGGTTTAATAAATATTATATATACTGTTAACCATTAATCTTGCCTAGCAGAGGTTAGAGTTTCACGTAGAGAGGATTTATGACAAGCAACAGTGCAGGACATTAAAACTCAATTATTGCTGTCCTGGTTGAAGGCATTATCATTAACTTGTGGAAGCAGTACCTTGTTTCTTCTGATACTGCTGTCAAACTTGGGAAAGCATCAGGGACAATTAAATTACTTAGGAAATCATGCCATTATGCTTCTCCTTGTAATATTTTCTCCTTTTTAAGACTAAGCAATGAAAGGACTAGTCTTTTGCAAGAAATCTGGAAATTCAAGCTCTATCTGCTATGGTACTCTGAACAAATATTTGCTAGGACCTCAGGTTCTTGAAGGTAACCCAAAAGTTATAGGAATACAAGTTAATGACATCAAAATTTCATGTCTATTTAGTACATGTAAGCTTTGCATGTCTAATAACCTACACAGAGCAAATATTAACAGACTGTTTTGCCCAGAGGTGGGCACTTGGTCAAGGCAGAACTGGAAAAACCTTGAAAAGAATTGTAGAAACAAAGCAATTATGATTTCAACCTTAGAGTCTGATTTCTGTACACAGAGTAAAGTTAAAAACATTTAATTGACCTGCTACATGGGTGTAGCTGGAGAATAAGTCTGGTGATTTCTGGTGGAGTTAGAAATCATTCCAGAAAGTCCAGAGTACTTAAAATACATGTCTTTGGAAGAATTGGGTTCCTCTATTTAAAAAGTCACATGAGTTGTAACATGCCCTGTGATAATCACAGAATCACCTAGGTTGGAATGGTGGTTTTAAGGTTTTAAGATAATTTAGTCCAACCAATGAAAAAAACAACGACACCCTGCCCCCCCCCCCAAAAAAAACACCCCTA
>BJBW01000384.1:164800-242588 GCA_004320125.1 Scolopax mira | reverse complement strand
CTCAGGATGATCTGTTCCATCACCTTCCCAGGCACCAAGGTTAGACTGACAGGCCTGTAGTTCCCAGGATCATCCTTCTGACCCTTCTTGTGCATGGGTGTCACATTTGCTAGACATCAGTTGACTGGGACCTCCCCAGTTTGGCAGAACTGTTGGTAGATGATGGAAAGTGGCTCCACAAACTTCCACCAGCTCCCTCAGTACCCTCGAGTGGATCCCATCTGGGCCCATAGACTTGTTTGTGTCAAGGTTTTGGAGCAAGTCCCTCACCATCTCCCTTAGAATTACAGGGGTTTCATTCTGCTCCCTGCCCCTAACTGCTGGCTCAGGGGTCTGGGTACTTGGGGGACCCCACTGCTAAAGACTGAGGCAAAGAAGGCATTCAGCACCTCAGCTTTCTCCTCATCCTTTGTCACTATGTTATTTCCCATATCTAGGAGAGAGTGGAGGCTCTCCTGAGTCCTCCTCTTGCTATTAATATGTTTATAGAAATTCTTTTTATTTTTTTTAACATCCAGAGCCAGGTTAAATTCTAGCTGAGCTTTGGCCTTTCTAATCTTTTCCCTGCATGACTTTACTACACCTTTATAATCTTCCTAAGCGGCCTACCCCTTTTTCCAAAGGCCATAAGCTTTCCTTTTTTCCCTGAGCAGTGACCCTATCTTTTGTTCAGCCAGGCCGGTCTCTTCCCTGGACAGCTTGCTTTCCTGCGTTCAGGGATGGCCTACTCCTGTGCTTTTAAGACTTCTTCCTTGAAAAATGTCCAGCCTTCCTGGACTCCTTTTCCCTTTAGGGCTGCCTCCCAAGGGACTCTGTCAAGTCCATGATGGCAGTCCTGCTGGCTTCCCTTCTTGCTTCCCTGAGAATCAAGAACTCTATCATTTTGTGATCGCTGTAGCCCAGACGGCCTCTAACCATTACATCCCCCACAAGTTCCTCTCTGTTTACAAACAACAGATCTAGTAGTGCTCCTTCCCTAGTTGGTCCACTCACCAGCTGTGTCAGGAAGTTATCCCCAACACACTCCAGAAACCTTCTAGACTGTTCGCTCTCAGCTGTATGGTGTGCCCAGCTGATATCTGGTAGATTGAAGTCTCCCACCAGGACAAGTGCAAGCAAACTGTAACTGTCGCAGTGGTAAGTTTGGTTTTCATCTCTTTTTTGAGTCATTGTTTTTCATGTTTTGCTCTGCATATCCCCAAGAAAGTCAGCCTGTTGCGGGTGGTAACCACAACCACTCCAAAGCTCTTTCAGACCACCTGCTTCCAAGGCAGGCAATGTTCTTGCAAGGCCCTCTGCAAATAATAGGATGTCTCTCTGGGTATATCTGAACTTTTGGCTGCCAAGATCTAGATTTATTAAGTAGGTATAATTAGCTAGTCTGATTTGAAAAAAAATATAATATGAAACATTGACAGCTCAATTTTAGTTGGAAGCATTTTGTTCCTTTGTCTAAATATATGTATTGTATGCACTCATGTATACTCTGTCTATAAATGATTCTTGTAGGTCATCAGTTTACTTGTGTAACCTAGACGCTGCAAAACTTTTTTTTCCAAATTGTAAGTTGATCATTGCTTCAAATTCTCAATCTAGATGTTGTATCTAACCTTGTATTTTTTTTCCTGGAAATTTAACCCAAATACCAATAGGTGAACAGAATGCTCAGCGCCAGTGGTCTGTAATGAATTAGAAATTTTCTGTAACATACAATAGGCAAAGCCCAAAGGAAAATAAATTTTGCTGCACAATGCATAAATCGCTGACCTCCTTTCTGTGTTCCTGAACACACTCCAGATCCACAAACATTGTGAGATCCCCCCGTGTTAATGCCTCAGAAAAGGATGTTTCTTATCTGTTAGAACATAATATAACCATCAGCAAATAGGCTTGACTTCTTTACTGTCACTGTGGGTAAAGCTGCCACTGTGATCTTAGCACCACAGCTAAACAAATTCAGGGTAGCAATGTTTACCTAAAAATTTATATTCTCTCTTTTACCATTGAATAATTGAGTAGGTATCAAATAGCACTGTTTCAATTATTCATTAAGTTCTTTCACTTACTAGAAAGATGGCTGTAGGCGAATAAGTGTCACTTGTATTAAACTGTGAACATCTTCATGAGGTTTGCTAATCAGATCTTCACTGCTTAGACCACAGAGAATCTTTATTCATATATGGAAACACAGTGAAATTACTTGGTATTGGGCACATAACAATTCTGATAGCAAAGAGGATGGTTTCCTCTTCCTTCTTTGTCTTCTGGCAGATAAACTAGTTTATTTGGTTATTTGGTGAGACATAATTTTAATGGTTATGAAACTTTCCATAAACAGTGATAAACTTTCTATCCTCTCCCCTCCCCATCCCAGCAACCAAGCCCTTTAGCACAGGGCACCTGTATTAAGAGGGTAGAAAAGCATTTTTCTGCAGTAGAGCAAAAAGACTATTTTGCTATGTACATTTATGGACATATCTATACTAACTAATAAACAGCAGTGATCAGAATCTGTTCTCTGGCCCTCAGGCTAAGTGCATGTCCTGGTTGACATCTGTCCAGCTAAACTCACTCCTCCCTGCTCCAAACCAGATGCCCCCATCCTTACTGTTCACTGGAATGACTCCCTAGCCCAAGCTATCCATCAGTTAATGCTACGGCACTGCCTGGGAAAATGGTAGCTGGCTCAGCCACAACCATGATACAGAGTCTGCTAAAAATTAAGCACTGAGCAATTGCATGGCATTGCACAAGCCTTGGTGTCACTCTTCAGCTTACTGCAATACCTGCAGTCTGTATTTCCACTCTTCTCTTCTATTGAATGCCTTCTCTATTTCTCCGTTACTAAACAGTATAAACCCACTTCTCTTCTGGGTTTTAACTTCTGTTATATTTTTATATTTTACAGCATTCTTTGCAGATTGAGTGCAGACTTTTGATTTATTCCTTCTTTGTCCTATTGTCATGGTTGCCCTATGTGAGTGGGTTAATCCCAGATGGCAGCTAGAACTATGCAACCACTCGCTCACTCATCTCGGTTCAGATAGGAGAGACAATCAGAAGAGTAAAAGTGAGGAAAACACATGGGTTGAGACAAATACAGTTTAATAGGTAAAGCAAAAGCCACACATGTAAGCAAAGCAAAACAAGGAATTCATTCACTAATTCTCATGGGCAGGCAGGTGTTCAGCCATCCCCAGGAAAGCAGGGTTTCATCACACATAATGGCTACTTGGGAAGACAGATGCCATAACTCTGAATGTCCCTCCTTTCCGTCTCCTTCCCCCAACTTTAATGCTGAGCATGACATCATACTAAAGGCCAGAAAAGGCCTTGGCTGCCTCGTGACAAAAACACACCAGTGTGCTCTCAGAACTATTTCTCATCCCAAATCAAAAACATGGCATTATACCAGCTGCTAGTAAAAAAGTTAACTCTGTCCCAAATGAAACTATGACATCTATATAAATTGCCAACCAATGTGATAGACTGTAGATGATCAGGCTCCTTTGGCTATGAGTTTTTTCCACTACCTAAAAAATACATTCTCTCATGGTTCAAGCCAGGATAATCTTGGAAAAGTCAACCTACAATTGGTGCAGTTGAAGCTGAACAACTTTATCCTGCTTTTATTCATCCAGAGGACCCTTCTTAAATTTCTGCTACAGCATATGCTGTGGGAGGGCTGGCAGAAAGTTAACTAAGAATGACCCAGGACTCCAAAGATAAATCAGATCCAGACAGGCAAAGAATTTCCACGTCTGATTTAAATCTCTGTTGCATGTTTCATTGCATAAGCTATCACAGTGATGGGCTCACTCTAGGATCCCAAGCAGAAATCTTTGAGCTTCTGTGTTTGGTGAAATTGTTTATGGCTTTTCCCTAATTATATTAGCAAACACCTACATTAAAAGGTAGTAGATCAAAGCATTCAAGAGTGTGAAAATGTAAGTCAAGACGCTACACAGAGTCTTAACTCTACTGTCTTATTGATATGCATGAACACATGCTATTGTTTCTGAAAGATGCCTTTCTTCTTGGGTGGGAATAATTTCAATGTGAAAGTTTTGGGTTTAGTTTTATGAAAGTTAGTAAAACACTGGACTTCAGGGAGACAAAGATCTAATTGTTTTTTACCCAAATAAAATCTTTAAGGACTGTGGGATAAATAGAATACAGATGATTTACCTGTGACATAAAAGCCACCTTCTTTTGTTAATTAGAGTAGTAAACTTTCTGATGTGCTGATTTGTTAGGATTGGAATGTGTTTGGACAAAGTCAAGAGAAATATTGTTTTGACAGTGATAAAACTCTTTTGAATCTAATATGTCTGATATGCACATATGATGCTCAATAAAGACAACATTATGATTTCAATGATTCTGTGGTGGAAGTGCAAAATGAAGCTGTGCTTTACCAATACAATACAATGCTATAAATCAGTTTATTATAGAGTCATGGATATGGTATATACTTAACTAATGAATAGATCATTTAGCTGATTTGGAGATAAAAAGAATAGTTATTTGGAAATATTTCCAAAGTTGGAATGATTATGCCTGACCTCCATTCTCAATTAGGTGTATTTAAACAACATGTCAAGTAAAGAAATTGTACAGCAAAAATAGAAGTGTTAGTTAAAAATTCTTTATCACAAAATCAAAATACTAATAAGAAATCACTCAGTTTCTCCTCAAAATCCTGGCTTGACAGAAACAAGATGTAGGTCATATATCAATAATCACAAAAAAATTTAAATTTTCTGAATTCTCACACATGTAACAATTGAGGTCTACTTTTCATCAGATCATGAAAATAGTCAAATGAACTGTTTTTTACAACACTTCCTTCTCTCTTTCAGCTGTGAAGAGTGAATGGTGACTAGCTCAGGATCTTGTAGACACATACATTTGGTGAGATAAATTTGCCTTCTATTTAAAAATTCAGTAGTAAGTGGGAAATAACTGTTCCATATTTATTACTTCCCTAGTTCTGATGCAGTTTAACAAGGTATGTTAGCGTATGATAAACCATCTGCACTAAATAAGGTGGCTTCTTTTGTGTGTGCCCTAAAGGAAGGGGAGATATTACTCTACTGGAGAATGTGTGAAAGCACCATCTTATGTTCTTTCAAAGTATCACATGTGTGTTTCTAAGAACTGCACAGTGCGCTCGTTCCACCAAGGATTCAGACCTCCTTTGTAAATGTATTGGCAGAGTGTTTATGGCAACTTTATTTAAAGTTATCCAGAGGGCCTGGCTCCTCACCAAGGGAAAGCCAAGAGCAATTATGCCCTATGGATCTCCCCAGTGAGCAGGAGGATCTTCTCCCTGAGTCAGGGAAGCCAAAGAGCTGTTTGAGAAAGTATTCTGTTGTCCCTTTTCCAATTGCCTAATATTTCAAAAAGTGTTGCTACTATTTCCATCAAGGCTTATATTTCCTTCATCCTTCTTGGATTTTGTGGAATTTTATTCTGGGTTGTGGTTTTTTTTTTTTTCCTGAACCTATGCAGTTAGGCTTTCTTGAATGCCTGTATTACAATAGAAACACTATATGTTTAGTTTTATTTTTGTCCCTCTAAGGACAAACTCTGTATATGTTATTGCTGTCTTCAAAATCACACTTTGTTATTGTCAACTCCATTGAGTCCTTCCTCCAACCACTCTCCGGGTAGATCCATTCTCCAGGTGGGTTCTTGGTTTTTCATACATGATTTCAATTTCACAGAGGAAATTGCTAGGGAAACAATGGGCTCGGTTATCACAAATAGCCCATGAGGGTTTCTTTTTCATCTGTATCAATCTGCAAATATCATGCCGTGAGAGAGAGATATTGGAAATGAAAGCCCAGAAGGCCTTTATATCACTTTTCTACTGAGGATTTGGAAAAGAACAGTTTCATTAACATTTGCTTAGTTTTTTTCTCAGCGATAAAACCTGAAGTCCATGGGCAGCAAGTTATTTCCTTTGAAATTCTGATACCATGTTTAAACTGCCCACATGAATGGAGATCCGAACAGGACAGGGTAAATGAAACAAGCCTTTTCTTTAAGCCTTCTCAAACATAATCTTCAGTACCAGACGTTCAGTGCTGCCCGTTTGCAGACACTGTGGTAACATGCAAAGCAGTAACATCCAATAGTCATTTCCTATGCGTCTGTTAAGGTATAATGATACATCAGTTATCTAACCTGCCTGTGTTTAATAGAACAGTTCCAACATTTTGTTCAGTAGAAGGGGAATCTTCACAAAGCTGAATGCATATATATGCATGCTTGAGGATTTCAATGAAAATAATATTTTAAAAAATGAAAGATTTCAGTATCTTGATTTTATAGATTTTCAGGTAGTGAAACATATACAGCAATTTATGTTAAAGAATATTATTCTGAGGCTCCATCAGATCTCATATAGCAAAACTGAACACTCATTAGGTAAAATATGTCAAACTTCTTTTTAAAAACTAAGTATGATCTGTTATTTTCATAACCTACTGTTCAGGGCTTGATGCTTTTAATGAAAAGTGAAGTTCAGCAGGTTTGGCTGCCTGAACTCCACTTGAATCCACTGGAAAGCACTAACATAAAAACTTTTTTGCTTTGTGTTAATACAAAGGTCTGGGCCATCTTCCAAATCAAATGAAATATGTCCTGGGAACCGGGCCCAAAATTTAAACCTGAGCACCTAATATTAGGAGTCGATAAATGACACACCAAACCCAATATTTGTTTGTTTTCCTGGTAGTGGCACACTGTATGTACTTACTGGGAAACTGGTTTACAGCAAAAAGTGATAGACCACAACATTGTGCCAAAATCGGCCAAATTATTTTTTTAGGCATGTAAATTTGAACTAACTTGTCTATTTTTCTGTGACAATGTGTAATTCCCATTGTTACTAATTAGGATACATGAGAGTACATTTTGTGGAAGTCTTTTAAAAGCACTTCATTAGCCCCTTCTACCCGAGCTCTATAACAACTTGTTGCTAATGATAAGTTGTTATTCCATGGTATTTATTTAAAGTTCGCACAAGTGTATTTTTAAGCTGCAGTTTCTGTTTAGATAATCTGTGAAATCCAAATCCTAGCAATTAAGATATTTTATAGTTCATCTTATAGCAACAAGATAATAAGTTTCACCCCTATAAAGTTAAATTCCTGGCAAAGTTGATGTTAGGAATTCCATTCCAAATAAAGTGATCAATCAATATTCCTCCTCTGTTTACTCCCCAATCTTTACAACTGATGGTTACGCTGGCTAGATGGATTTACTTAGAACAGTGAAAGACATTCAGAAAGTCCATCCAATTTCTTGATTTATTTGCTATTGATGCATAAAATAAGCTTGTCTGTGAAATGGCCATGTTGAAATTGCTGTTCTCATGCATTTTTCATTGTTATTATTCAGCTAGACTGACTCTTGAGGGTCAGATTAAAATTCATTCATCTAAAGCTGCGCTGGTGGCAGTAGATAGCTTCAAATTAGCTCTTCCAGTTAATATCTGTACCAGTATTTGTAAAATTATTAGTACTGAGAGTATTCTGATTGGACAGTACATGTTTTAACAGAAATTCTTTTAACCTTCTGTGCAATGAAAACTTAAAAAGCACTGTTTGATATTCCTGACATTTAATTCAGCCTATGCCAGCATAACATTGTGGTCCTCACAAAGTCTTTTATTGCTGGTGATGAGAGGTCATTGCTTATTAGATAATCACATCCCTTCCCTGCAATACTGGGCATACACATTTAATACAATTATAATGCTTAACACTTATATAGTACTTTTCTTCCAATTGCTTTACAGACATTATGTAATTAAATTCTCAGCATTCTTGGGAAATAAGCTAACTCCTTATTACAAACAGGAATATTGGGCCAGAGGCAATAGCAACATTTTCAAATACAGTCTTTAATTTTTAAGCTGGAAATTTGAGCTGAGCACGGCTGAAGATCAGGCTATGTGGCACCAAAATTAGCAGTCATTTCGAAAGCTGTGGTATAAAATGTGCTCCCATAGGTCACTGAAGTAGACGGGGTGAGAAATAGGATTGAAAAGCCAGTCTTGATTCTTTAGGCTTAGAGTGAGATACTGAAATCCTTCTTTCATGTAGATGGATTCTGCAATCTGTATTGAGGCAAAATGCCAGCTGCCTTTGACTGAGTATACACTGTAGAGCACATTCATCGCTTCCCATCTTTGGATGACACAAGAAGGTTTCTGATAAATAGTCTTAATGCACAATCATGCTTAAGCTGTAAGTTAACTTATTCTGAACCTCACTGAATCTTTTGCCTCACTGGAGCACAGTAGAGAGCAGGAAGGAGGGCAGCAGGAGAGCAAGCTGATGCCCCACATAGGGAGTGGGGCTGCTCCACAGGAAGCAAGAGGAGCTGTCTGGAAGCCCAGTCCCCACCTGCAATCACTGTCCCTCAGCATCACCAGTTTTGACAGAGGCAGGTGCAGGAGAAAGCATTGCTTTTTGTGGAAGCGCCAACACAGGGTGGCACCTTCCTCTGCTTCCTCCTCTGGGGAAAACTGATGAGCCAGACTGAAACATTTCATGGGCCAGTTTGACATTACTGTCTGCCAGCTGAGCTGAAGTGTCTCTTCACCTCCCTCTCCCCCTTCCCCAGCAGCTCCATTTCCAATGACCTCTGTCTCCTCTCACCGTCTTTTTTGTCTTCTTGTTCCTATCACAGCCCACTGCTTCACAACACACCTGCTACATTACTTGACACTGTTGTTCCTGACCCTCTATTCAACACCCACCTCTCCCTGAGCTGTTGCTGCCCTTTGTTCTTCTCTTGCTTCCTCAAGCTCTTCTTGAGACCTTTTCCTTAATGCTAAAATTGGTTATACTGAAGTATCGAATTCTATCCTTGTAGTCAAATGCCACCTTCGTCCTTCTTGACTTCTCCCTCGATTTCAACATTATGGTAACTGCCATGAAATATTACTTTCCCTTTGTTTTCAAAGCTCAGTCCTCTACTGTTTCATCTCCTACCTTTCAATATTTATTTAGGTCTCTATTCAGAAAACTGATTAAATGCATTTCTGTTCAGAGCTACAATGCTCATATGCTTAAGTAATCTATTGAATAAAAATGCTGTTCTGACCCAGAGCCCAGGCAACTGTTTGGATGTTCTTCTTTGCCATTCTTGCCTTTGGGATCAATAATCCATTGTTCTGCCTAATACCCCTCAGTATTTCATCTTCAAGAAATCTCCCTCTCAGCTCCCATCCTCCTTCCCTCTGCCCAATGCAAGTGTCAGAGAGAGCCTTGCTCGTACATCTTTGTGAGTTTCCATTGTTGATTTAATCTTCTAATGGCCAAATTTGAACTAGGCCTTCTTCCTTGAGATCTCATTTTGTCCCCTTTGCTTTCCTCTGTGAAGTGTGTTTTCTTGTTCCTAAGTCACCCTGTGGGTGCATTCTCAGTCTGAAATCATTACTTACTCTACTTGAGACTATGATAAAACAGACAAGTTGATGTTCATCAGTGCTGATTATCATGAGGCTGCTCATCATGTTCTAGTGTTTCTGTATTGTATTACTCATTTCTGTCTAGTACTGTACTGTAGCCATGTTTTAGGCAACAATAAGAGCAAATACCCTCTGGCTTAAAATCTTATACTGCAAATTGAACCACATTGTTAAACTAATTCCTAAGTTCCATGCTGAAAGATGTTGGTGCAGTTACAATTGCAGGGTTATGCATCTGCTTTGGTGATCCTGCATTTTCTCTGCTGCTTTTTTTTTTTTTTCTCCTGTTGTAGGTTTTAATATGCATATGTACATTTATACATAGTTATATAAATCATGGTGGAGTAATGATGAGTTGCCAGTAATGGCACAGGGAGAAAACTAATGTGAGGAGTTTCAAAGGGAAATTCTGTTCCCTTCTTTTGGCTATAGATCCTGTCCCAAGAGAGCGAGGCAAGTACCTTGGGACAGAAAGTCTACTAACCAACAACACCAACAGCTGGCCAGTAAATGTAAAGGACACAGAGGATTAAATTTTCAGAGGTGATAAAGAATGGATTTTAGGATGCTACTGAAGAAACTAAATCCATGCTAAGAAATTAGCATCTCTGGGAAAAAGATGTTTGGATCTGAAGCAGCCTGCACCATGAGTTCTAGGGGTGTGTGAGGCTTGGGAGGAGTAGAAGGCATTTTAGACCCAGTGATGGGACCAGGGATCTACTCTGGGCATATGGAAGCTTGTTCTATGCCATCACATAATTTCTGCCAGGGATTTCTTGGCTTTCCTTTCTGAGAGGCATCCTGTGTATGTCTATCCAACATAAAGCAACGAGGTATTGACACACTTGGGGACACAAAGTCCATCTGCATGGGAAAGCACAGTGCTGAGCAGACCGGTAGATCTGTGTCATCATGTGTTACTTGAGCTTGGGAAAGGTGACTGATAGAGGTAGTGAGATGGCTTCCATAATGACTCACCGCATGTTCCCAGTGGTGTAAAGGCCACGGCTAAAGTTTTAGCTAAATGGTTAGACATTTAAAGATGCCACTCTGGAGTGAAATCTCAATTATTTTTCAACATAAACCAAAGTATAGGTTATATAACAGAACATAACCCAAGTGCTAATAAAAAAATGTAAACACCATTGCCATCTTGTGGCTTAAAGTTGCTTCAACAGACTTTTCCGAACGAGTCATATACTCCCTCTGATGTTCTGTAAACATAACACATTTTCAATTAAATAGGCGAATCAAAGTGGCACAACACAGAAACAATGTCCAGACCTGCACATCAGAATCAATTACAGGAGTAGAGAAACAATCCTATTTGTATAGAAGGACCAACCACGTGGCCAGCTGTTGGGAGCTGAGAGCACACAGACAATTATTGAATGAAATAGCAGTAAGCATATTTTGCTCTGTTGAAATCAAAGCACATTCTGCAAGAATAAAACTTTTGGATGACTCTCCTTTATTTTTTGAGAAAAAATTACTCATGTATAAAGTATGAGCCTGTGATGTTTAAAGCAAATGCTGCTTAGACTCCAACAGGGAAAAATGTGCTGCTTTTGAAAATAGGTTTTATATTATATAATATTAGATACAGAATGCTACAGGTATACATGTCTGCAGGAATTATGTTTTAGTTCTTTGTTTCTTTGTCTTCTGGTTTCATAGCTGCCTCTGCAACTCGTTCTCTGAGCATGCTTAGAAATAGGATACAGGATAGGAAATGCTCTCCCAGATCAAATGAGTCGTCTGTGTGTTTTACACATGAAGTTCATTGGAAACTTAATGTTGAAAGATTGTTTTATGAATAATTTAATTTTTGTAAATTGTTTAGTCAAATAAATTTTAGGAAACCCTGTCACAGCATCAGATTTAATTTTCCTTTTCTATGTTCAGTGACCAGCAGCTAATGAATAGAACTGGGCAGGAAACAAATGCCTTTGTCCTGTTGAACTGTGATTTTTCAGGACATCTCATGCTCTGAACCTGTCAGACATCAGACCTGCAGAAGTTTGTTCCAGGCTTAGGGGGAGACATCGGCCATAGGATGACTTTGTGTTTATGGCACTTGGCTGACAGCCAAGATCAAGGTCCTCAATCCGTGTTCTCATACCCCTGTATTCAGTGTAACATTGTTCATTGTTCACTCTTACAGGACTTTCACCTTTGTCTGCTCCTGACCAGCAAGCCTAGCCTAGACAGAAAAAGCTCCTGCCAATCAGATATTCTCTGTTTTTTTCCCATGCAAACTTTGGCTTGATTTGAAATTTTTAATAATTGTTTTCTTAACTTTTTTTTTTTTTAAGGAATATTTTTCAGCTTTAACAGAAATATTGTAACAAACAGCATGTGAACAATTTCAATTGACACAAAAGACCAATGACCGAAAACTATAAAGTTCAAATATGAGACATTTTGATCTGTTTAGTAATTCCATTTCTGCAGTCTTTAAGTTTGGGAAAACATTAAAACCCAATTCAGAGTTAGTTTAAATTTATGGGCATACCGAACTCTCTCTTTATATACCTACATCTAATGTGTTTGCATGTGTGATTACTTAGAACCTATCAAAGCCCAAATCCTATAAATCACACCTGTTTGATTAATGTAGAGTCATGAATTTACTTTACTCTTCTGAGACAAAGGCTGCAATTGTCTAACATAGTAACACCATCTATGAATTTGAAGCAAATGAAGAAAAGAGTATAACATCTAAAATATATAGTATTGCCAGGCAGCTTTCTTTTAGAAAATATTTACATTAGTGAGATTGATTTACATGTAAATGCTACAGGATTCTTGCTACAGGCACAAGTTGCTGTTTTTCTGTGAAGGTGAGGGTTAGGTTACTTGCAGGGTGCAGGTTACATTTTTGTTTTACAATGGCCTATTGAGGCTGCAGCTGCCTCGTCAGGCAAACAGTGTACTGTCTGGATTGAACCAAATCATTATCACCACCTAAATCCAAATATAAAACCGTGCCTAGTGTTACAGCACCTGCTGCCGGGGTGTGTACAAAAATATAAGGTATAAAGATGCCAGACCTTCAATATAAGGAAGCCACCTAAGCCAGTTGCTAGGAAATGTCAAGAAGGAGGACACTGCCCTGCTGGAAAAAAGGACTTTCTTCTTCCATGTCAGGCTCATTGCAATAAGTCATCTTCCTTTGGCTAAAGAGAAGGAAAAATGGCTTAGTTGCTAGATAGTGTGCTTTTTTGGGAGACCCAAATTCTAGAACCTGCCATAGTAAATACTTGTGTCTCCTACATACAGTAAAACAGCTTTTACGAGAAAATTTGAGAGTGATTACTTCACAGTGCATCAGAAGCTAGTGGTCCGAATGTGCTTCTAGGAGTTAAATGTTGTAAATCACATAGGGAAGGATATAAATAAATCTGTCTCTCTGATCCTAGGCTCCCTTTCTCCTGCTTCCCTGTGTTTAATGTCTGATCTGTCAGATATCTTTTAGTGGGCAAAATAGGCAGCATTTGTTGATGAACTCACCTGAGGTCAAACCTTCTGGCCTTTTAGTTCACTGAGAAGCACCAACACCAGAAATCTACTTCCTCAGGATTGAGACCTCCTTCTGCTAAGAAGACACTAATTGCAGGCTTGGAGAATCTTTAATTTTTTCTTCTTTTATCAATTTGATCCTTCCCAGACGACTTCTCCCTAAAAAAAATACAGATCTTTAAAATATGTATCTTGTTGAATTTTACGAATCCCTATTGTGATACTTCAATTGTTTTCATCAGTCTCACTGGGAATACAAATGCTACATGTGCAGTTTGCACATGTACAGAAGAGACAGTTTACTTAAATTCTCATTGAAATTATGGATATAAAACCTTAATGGATTTTGCCTGACATTCCAATATTCATTGCTAACAGATACTACACATATAAATCCAAGATTTAATGAAAATTTTCAGGTAATGGACTAGGCTGTTAGATTGCAAATATGTGTTGTTCGCTATAGCCTACAATGGAAGTGGCACATAGCTATAACATCCCATGAGCAGACCAGAATGGAGACTAATCCACAGTGCCACTTACACTCTGGTTCATTCATAGAATCAGAGAATGGTTTGGGTTGGAAGGGACCTTAAAAATCACCTAGTTCCAAGCCCCTTGCCCTGGGCAGGGACACCTCCCACTAAAGCAGGTTGCTCCTTAATCTCCTTTTAGTCTCAGCTCTTACCCATTGCAGGGGATCCCTCATCTATTTTAATATGACAGTGCATTTGTAGCAACCCTCCTTGACTTCACTGGCTCTCTGCCTTCTGGCCTCTTGGCCTAAGCAGAGCCTGGGAAGATGGAGTCTGGAACACGACAGCGTGACGCAAGGCCTGGCCACAGGAGAGGGCACCAATACATTTCCAAGGTATGACATCAGTATTGGTAAATTTTCAAACATTACCTACGGCTACCTTGCGTTCATTTAGAGATATATTGACTCTGGCACAAGCCACTATAGATCTAACCCTAGGAGTCTTATTGCAGGATTGCACCCCATGCTTATTTGACAAACATTTTTTACATGCCTCCTCCAGACAAAGCCATTAGGCAAAAACAAAAGAACAAACCCTCTGAGAATTATGCTTATTTTTTGCCTGAAGTGCTGCCCATTTTCCTAGGGAAAGATCCTTAAAAGACGTGGAATTCTGTGAATGCTTCGATAATACATACACATCTATGCTCTGAGCAACCTGGTCTAGTGGGAGGTGTACCTGCCCATAGCAGGAGGGTTGAAACTCGATGATCTTTAAGGTCTTTTCCAATTCAAACCATCCTATGATTCTCTGATTCTATGTTAATCTAGTATTTTGGAATATATCGTATATTCTTTATGCTTCACTTTAATGTCACTCTCTTCATTTGTTGGTTTAGATATAATCCTGTTGCTAAACCAGTGCCAGAAATTTCTGATGGTTTCCTTGGTAAAAACAGCTACTTATCCTGATATATTCAAAGCAATAGGGATTTTGGTCCCATTTTCCAGTATCTGATAGTTCATTGCTGTAGATTATAAAGTATCTTCCACTATTTCCCACATTAATATGCAGGTGAGAGAAACAGATGAATGGTTTGTTGTTTTCAATATAATCTCATATATCTATAGCAAAAATATGGCAAATTCAGTCTATCTTTTAACGCTTAGAAGCTTCTGATTCACCATTGATATATGTGGGAAAAAAATGGCTTCAGTTTTCAGGCAAACAGAATGGCCCATTCTAGCTAGTGGTAATCAAACACATGGGAAACATATTCATTTCATTATTATTTTTAGAGTTCAAAGGACATTATCTTGTGCTGGTGGAACGAAGCTCAAACAGAGGCTCTGATGGCATTTTAATTCCTTCACTAGTTATAATATCACTGGGGAATATGCATTTTTTTTTTTTTAATTTAAAACGAAAGGAATATTTTAAAAATAAAATTATTCAGTTGTGTTAAGTGCTAATTCCTGTAGCTGCAATACAGTCCTAACAGTTTGCTACAGTCTTAAGAGTTTAAGTAGCTGTGTACTTAATGCTCATGGTAATTACAGTAACACACACTTTGGTAGGAAAATGGCTAAAAATAAAGTTATTAAAAACGTAATTGTATCTGATCTGTACAGGGGTAAAGAGTTTTAAGTAGCTGTGCATTACTTACTTTAGAGAAAGGTATTTATATGCAATAGGATTGGAAGGAATCAGCGATCTCTGAATCAGATTAGAAAGGAATTATGCCTTCGCGGCAGGTGATACATTCAGGTCTAGTAAATATAGGCTATCTTTTAAACTAGGACATCAGGAGCTCCTCCAAAATGTGGAGGAAAGAAAAAAATTAAAAATGCTGGCAGTATATAAGCCTTCCATTGTGCCTTTTAGAAACCTACAAAACTTAATTTCTTTCTCAAAAGATAACAGATTTTTCATCAGGTTCCTGGAAAGGTGCCATTTTGGAGTCCACATGCTTTTTCTTCCCTCTTTATACCAGAGAAATAATTAAATATTTTTCTTCCCTCCCCCATCCCATCCAGGATAGTTCAGAATTTTGTTGAGTAAAATATGGTCACTTCTGTGCCAATTTGAAAAAAATCCAATTTTGACATAACTATTTTTTTTGTTGTTGTTAGTTGGGTTTTGTGGTTTGGTTTTTTTGGTTTTTTTCTTTAATCTCATCTGGGCCTGCCATAAAATTTGGAAATGTGTGAACTTGTCTTTCCAATTAAATAACTATTTTTTTTCCTAATTGGGACAGCAGTGCGGATATGGCTACCACTTAAAAAGCAAGCAGACCCCTCGATAGCTTCTCAATAGGGTTCACAACCAGATGGTAGCAAATACCCCACTTCACACAGACTTCAATAGCTAATCTGTTTCATAAGCCTCGGGATGCATTTTTCAGTGAGCAAAAGATGTTCATAGTATGATTGAACAGAGATGAAAATGCCCTGCCTGAATCAAAGGGCTATTTTTTAACATTTCAAGACTCTCCCACCCAGAAAACAATACAAATGTGTACCTGGCCAGATATCATTCTTATGACAACTGCCTCTCATACATACTGTATTTCTTATTTCACCGAGTTAAAGCAGGCTTTCACTAGCCATTTGAAAGGGAGTTGCTACTGCTTCACGAGAAAACCTGCCACTACCTTTTCTAAAGTTACAAAAATAAAAGTAGACCGTCTTTAAAATGAGGCAATTATTAAGTAGAGAAATGCAGGGTGAAATCTTAATCCAGAAAGCAAGGAAGATCTCCAGTAATTTTCAGGTAATCATATTTCCTCAGTCTTGTGTGCTCTGAAAAATTTCTTTTTGTACCAAGGACTACATCTTAAAGAGAGAGTGATATGCCAGTGCATGGTGTATTAACTCCCAGTTCTGTGGGCTAACTTCCTTCTCGTTTGTTTTTTCTAGTGAACACAAGACACTGCAGGGTACTGAATATTGCCCAAGTCCACACAAATTACTGAAAAAGCACAATCTGTTAGATTTAGAAATTGACACAAAAGTGTTCTTCTGTAAATAGGATCTGGGATCAAAAGCAATACAAATAGAAATCTACCACTTCGCTTCGAAAAAGCGAAACCCATTTATAGTGAATGAAAATTTTACTTTATTGAAAGGGTTCTGTTGCGGAGACAGGGCAGAACACCAAATTACCTCAATCATTTACCATTGCAGACCTTCCTGGAAGGCTGCTACTAATAAAACAGAAGACTCCTCCAGCATCTTTGTTAATGTCTGCAAGAAACTAAGTCACAATTTGGATAACACCGATTGCCAGAAAAAAAATCATTGTAAACACATTTAATTTGAAAAGCAGTTTCAACTATCAACTTGTACTTTTTTTGAAAGTTTTTTTTATTTTTTACCTGAAAATGTACATTATTTTACTGGTCTGAGAACTGGACCATTTACTTGCAATGCATATTAAGAATTCATATAGCAAATTTTTAATGGAAAGTGAAACGTTACATTTGGCCAAGCTTTGGACGAACTATATCAGTTTTGGCAGGCTGAGGACACCAAAGAATTCTGAGTCAGTATACAAAGACAGAATTAGGGAAAAATAATTTATGAGCAATTTCTTATCTCAATTTTTTTCTTATGTCTCTTTGGTTCAGTAACTTATTAATTTTAAGACCTATTTTCTTTTTTATCAATATGTGATTGTAAGGATATGTGTGATAGTGACCACATATCTTGCTCAGCAACAAATTTTGTGAAAATGTATTAATACAGTGGGATCAGGTCATCATCCAGCCAAAAAGTCTTAAGCATTTATTCATTGGCGTATTTTAGATCATTATGAACCCATTCTGTTTGAAGTGTTATTCCCTGGTAATTTCTCCTATTTACAGGTATAAACTGAATCATTGGCTGTTTCCTATTGCCCACTGAAAGACACTTAGTACCTTAAGTTTTATAAAGTTAATGTTTTTAGCCATAAAAAAATCCACTTGAATTACATTTTGATAGGGAAAAAATCCGAAAAAATAGTATTAAATGCTTTAACTTTATTGTCTTTATTTAAATATCTCCAAGGCAGTTCACTTGAAGAATGAGCATGGGTTACATCACCACAGTTGCTATAAGCTTGAAGGAATGCTTAGAGTAAGAGCTGAGCCAAAACACTGGACTATCCATGTGAAACAGTTTAACAATGCTTATTAGCAGGATGCATTTTGTCTCTTTATCTAAATAATGCTAGTGAAGAAGAAATACATCATGGCTTGGCATGTATAAGATTTAAAGGAAATAATTTACCCTTAGTGTGTGGAAGCCATGAGAAAACAATGCAGCCTGTCCCAAGATATTGCAAACAAACCATTAAGTTATGATATTAACTTATATGTTATTAAGTTAAGAGTTATCAGTTCTGCGGAAAAGGACCTGTGAGTCCTGGTGGACAGAAAGTTGACCATGAGCCATGTGCCCTTGTGGCCAAGAAAGCCAATGGTACCCTGGGGTGTATTAAAAATAGCATGACCAGCAGGTCAAGGGAGGTCATCCTCCTCCTCTATTCTGCCCTGGGGAGGCCACATCTGCAATGCTGTGTCCAGTTCTGGGCTCCCCAGTTCAAGACAGACAGGGAACTACTGGAAAGAATCCAGTGGAGGGGTATGAAGATGATCAGGGTACTGGAGCATCTCTCTGAGGAGAAAAGACTGAGAGACCTGGGTCTGTTAAGCCTGGAGAAGACTGAGAGGGGATCTCATCAATGCTTATAAATATCTGAAGGGTAGGTGTCAAAAGGATGTGGCCAGACACTTCACTGGTGCCCAGTGACAGGACAAGGGGCAAGGGGCACAAACTGGAACACAGGAAATTCTGTCTCAACATGGGGAAAAATTTCTTTACTTTGAGGGTAGCAGAGCACTGGAACAGGCTGTCCAGAGAGATGGTGGGGCCTCCTTCTCTGGAGACATTCAAATCCTGCCTGGACATGTTCCTGTGCAACCTGCTCTAGGTGAATCTCCTTTAGTAGGCTGGTTGGACTAGATGTTCCTTCAACCCCTACCACTCTCTGATTCTGTGGTTCTCTAATTCTGTTGTGCCATCATTTCTTCTATGTATGATACTTATTTCACCTACCTCCAAAAATATTATAAAGGAAGAAAATATGGCTCAGTGCTGTGTCTTCTTGTACTTGAAGACATTGACTTGCTTTATGTTTTGCCCCAGGTTCGCTGTCTGGTCTTGGGAAAGTCAGGTAGGCTTTGCTGTTTGATACTCCACTTTTAAGAGGTCCTAAGTCCCAAGAGGTGTTTGTGTTTAGTGCTTAGAACAGGTCCTTTGTCATGCTCTGGCATGTCTAAATCTTCTTCATGCTTGAGCTAACTTTAGAGTTATATACTTACCATAGCATAAAACAGGAGATATGAATATGCTCTTCTTTTCCTACTCCCCTTTTAGAAGCACTCCATAAGGACCCATTTTTGCCCTAACAAAACAGCAATAAAAATATGAAAATTTATTTTGTCCATTTGCTGATAAACTGAAGCTCTCTTGAAAAAGATTTTCTGCTGAAAGGGAAGAGAAATTGTAACCAATATATTAAAAATGCTTCTAAACATGATCTATGCATGAGAGTACCTTAGATTAAACTCCAGTGTTATCAGCCTTTATTGAACAAGAAACAGTGCTGTGCATCTCATCAGGCTGTCAGTCTCCTCTTTCTGATGTCAGAAATGCCTCATTTCCAGATCAACAAGGTAGGAATGCCACTAATAGGGGAACACTTTTCTTGCAGGTTGTCTTTTGTAGACATGGGAGCAGTTGTTTGCCTGGAGTAGATAAAGAAAATGAAGAAGAGACAAGTAATGAGGCAGAATGTGCAGGATGCACCTATGTGGAGCTTTCTATGTATTTTATAATACTAAGTGTATATTAATTCTGTGGTTGAGAAATGTTTGTAGTTGAAGACATGGCTGCATTACCCATTCCATGGATATCACTAGCACATGTATTTATTAGCAGATAGCAAGTCTAAAGACTGTTTCTTAAGATGTATTTTGATTTGTCTGTGCTATCCAGTCAATAAGTAGCTGCCTCTTCCTACTTCTAAATGACTAGATCAAATGAAGGTAGTAGATTAAGGATTGCCACTCCAATCTTAATGCAATTTTTCTACATGTACTTCTGCAAATTTTAGTTCAGAGATTGTCAAAAGAAACTTTTCTTACATTTCTTCTGGATCTGCTTCTGAAATACATTAGTGTGAAAAAGAGGGGGCAGCAGATTAATTAGTGAGTAAGTGAACCAGTTAATTAATATTACAATTAAATCTGCCTGAGGTATGCTTATAGCATCCTTGGCACTTTTCAAGTAATGAAAAAGTGTTTGCTCTCTCCTTCCTTCTCAAAGCTCCACTGAAAATGGCTTGTCTGAAACAATGCTCATGTGAAGTTGGTCAGAATGAGGTAGACGAGTGAGTTACCATGGTGTCAGAATTATTTTGTGTCCTATGATAGGGCTATTCTTCTACTGTTCACGGGACTGAAATAGAATAGAAAATTTGTAATTATATACAATATGCTGCCAAGAGATCAACTTTGTTGCTTTTGGCAATCACTAATGATTTTTTATTTTGCAAGAGCAGCATAATGTTTTATTTCTGCCCCCATTTTTCATAAAAAGTTAATTTGCATACATTTCTGCAAGAGTGAACCACGTTACTATGGGGAAAAAAAAGCTCTAAGAATCATCTGAAAGAGAAAGAATTTACCATAACTTAAAAAAAAAAAAAGAAATGAATGAAAAAATTAAATAAAATCATATAAAATATTTCAGGCCCAAGCCTTCATGCTGGATTTTTCTTTCCTGCAATGATAAATCAGGGTGCTGTTTTGTGTGTCTAGTTGTCACAGTGTTGCCTGGGGACTAAATCCACACAGATGAGCTAGGATCAGTACTGAGCTCCAAACACTTGGTCCCCACGGCTGGTGGTGTGCCCAGCATCGTCCCCAAGCTCCACGTCTGGCACAACCTGAGCCTGGAATTGACCAAGGCCAGGTAAGCAATGCAGAAGCAAATATTGAAAAGAGTGTTTAGATTTCTCTCTCCCAAAAATAGTCACTTCTACTCTGGGCTGGGAGAAGCCAACATCCTTGCCCTGGAGTTCATCACTTTATTCAGACCTCTTTGTGGCCACACCAACTTTGGGAGGCAGCAGCAGCAGCAGCAGCAGCATCAATCCCTCCTAACGCTGTACTGACACGATTGTAAAGGTTGTAAGCCTGATCACAATACTCTCCGTTTTCTCATGGGGCCAGAGCCCTAGCTTTGTTTCTGGACATTCAGAATGATCAACCTGGGCTCAAAGGGATTGCTAGTTAGTTAGTTAGTTAGTTAGAATCTAAAAACGAATGCAATGTTTTGGAGTAAAAAGTCACTGAAGGGAGGGAGGAAAAACAGTGGACTTGGCAGCCTCAGGAAGATTACAGTATTTCACATCTATCGGTGGCAGTGCATTTTAAAAAGCAAATGAAGATACTCACTTCTGGCTGTTCATTTGAGAAATGGGAAAAAGGGAGGAGAAGTCTTGTTTTTTTTAAATTTTTTTAACAGAAGCAAATGCAGTATGTCATTCTGTCAATCAGTGCCCAGATAGAGATTTGTGAAGCACATTTGTGAACCCACCGATCAGCACAGTCAGGTTCCAGCACACATCTACCTTCATCCAGGATTGCCTGGCACAGGAGCTTCAGGACTGCAAAATCTGCTAAGCCCTTAGGCCAGTAGCAGTGACCAGGCAGTAACTTGGCCAGGGTTTTACAACTGAAGAGTCTGAGCTCCCCTGTTCTCCAAATAGTAAAGAGATCCTGCTCACAAAATATGCTTCCACATGTTTCTTTTATTCCTCATGATGTTTATGTAAAAAACCCAAAAAAGATAAGGGTATGTATTAATGTGGCTATTAAACTATTGTAATACCACAATGATGATTATTTGCAATGCTTTTGTCAGAGATGACAGTTGTACACCATATGAATGTCCAAAAAATAGATAGGAACAATTAGGGAGAGCAAGACTGAATCTCACTTGATTCACTCATCTCCCTTCCGCTGCATCTAAAGGGCTGCCACAATTGCTGCCAGAATGATGTAAGTCACGAGAGAACTAGAGGAAGCTACATAAGAAGAGATTAAAAAGACCAAAATACACATATTTAAAGGGAATTTGAAAAACTATTTAAAAAACCCAAAAACCCACCCTTGAAATTTCTATACTTTGTGCTTTCATCATTTAGACCAAAAATTTAATTGCCTTCTTTTAGTCTGAATGAGACTTGAGGACATTTCCCCACAGTTTAATCCTCTGATCCAGCTCATTTTCCCCTTGGTGATCCCTTTCTCTTTCCACTGGGACTAGGGCTGTAACTCACCCTGACCAGCAGAACAAAGGAGCTCCTCTTTTGAATGGTAAACCAAGCAGTGGTGAGACGGCTCTATTTCAGGAAGGCTTTCCCCCAAATCTCCCTTTTTTATGGGGATCCTAGAGCATGAAAGAGCCTGTAGAAAGGAGGAGCAGGGTCTGTGGGAATCATTTCTGTCCAAGCAAAGTCCCTTCAGGTGTCTTTCCTGGGTTCCCTGATGTGGAGGAGAGGGCAGAGCAGCCCAATGAGCTTCCCCCAGGATCATTGGATCCCCCAGGATCGTTGGTTCCCCTCACCACTGTCCTGGACCAGCATGACCATGAGGGCAGGCAGAGCGGCCCCACTTCACTGGATGGGGAGACTGAATGGGCTGTCTTCAGTTTTACTGCCAGTTCTGCCACCCGCCTCTTGTCATCTGAAATGGCTTCTATGGGTATCTGCTCTGCCCGCTCTCATCTGCCTCTTCTGCTTCTTTGGGCCAGGGTGTCATCTGCAGATGTTTTGGCAACACTCAGCATGGTGGGGACACTTGGGTTGCTATTTTTCTCACCCTACCTTTTCCCTCGTGCCAGTAAGGAATTTGGAGATTTGCCTTCCAATGATGTTTTTCACAATCCTGGATACAAGAGAATATACTCATAAAACTGATTTTCAGATTTTTTTTTTCTAGATTGATACAGACTGAATGGACATACCCTTCTTCCTTGAGCAACAATCAGAGTAAGCAGGAACTGATTGTTTGGAAACGGAATCATTACAGCTTGTATTCAACCCATTATAATTCATGTATTCCCACTACTTGGCTATTGTTGTTCATATTTTAACACTATTTTAAAAGGAAATGTGCAATTTACGACAAGTAAAAGGTGTGAATGACTGAATCAATGCCATCATTGATTTCACCGAAAGCAGAATCAAATGCTCGATCAAACTGAACACCTTGGAACCTGCAGATTTTATTCAGTTTAAATCCCCATTGAAAACACTGGGGAATTTGGCATAAGCCTTTCATTATCAGAAACTTAGATTTCCATTGCAAAAACCATTGCAAAACTGCTATTGGCAATTAAATCTGCTCTTTGCCTGGGATAAAGTCATAATACAAATTGTTTAAACCAAAGCTGTTAATAAAAATATGTTTTAAATATAATATGGAGGGATGAGGACAAGGAAAGCAGGTTTGGTGATGCAAATGAAGAATAGATAGGGTGTATCTGATACATTTTTGTGCTATGTCGACAAAATAGTATAATTAGGATTTGCTGAAAATATAATTGACAACTAAGGCAACTACTCGTTTTGTGGGTCTGTATAGCCATATTTGATTTTCACAACTACCAGTCCATGAGACATTAATGATTAACATCTTGCATCTGGTAAACTGTAAACTGGATCTTTTACTCATACATGTTCCATAAGAGGGGTTTGTATATTCAAGGTACTATTAGTTAATTATTCATTTATGTTCTTGGAAGTATAATTACATTACAAAAAATATAAGATGACTATAAATCTGATTTTATTTAGATAAGGAGAAATGGCTAGTCAGTTGAAAATAGGTTTTACTTAAGCAACAGCTCTGTAAGAAATAATTTTTGATTAACACAAATGGTACAAAGCAATATGAATAACCTTTCTCTATTGTAAATCATAAACTATTGCAACTACGTATACAGATTCTAACACACCCTTTGTCTACACATACTGATGAGAAACATTTTTGCAATAAATACACTTTGCATATGACATTTAAAGCAGTTGATTAGAGAAAAGAGATAATTGAAAGTCGATAGAAGTGTTGGATTTCCATTTATGCACTTTCTATATTTTATAGTTGTGTTAGTGTTATTCAAATGTATTGCACCATTCCTGCAAGTATTAGGACTGACTTCTAGATTATTTGGAGTGAAAATATTTTAAACTATCTCTTGAAGCATGCTTCTTAATGTGAAAGGCTAAATATTTTCCGAGGTAGTTTTATTTGCTAGTGTAATGCACTTGCTAGCACAGAGTTAGAACATGACTAAAGGGTATCTATGAAAAAGACATGGTCAGGTGTGTCCTGGTGCAGTGAATGCTAATATGCCTTCAGTAGAAGCACATTATGCTTTTATTTCTGACTGTACACTGAATTATTTACACCTTCAAGGCAGCTGATTGAACTGCAGCATCAGTCAATTAGCAAATCAAAAATTTATATGATTCCAATTTAGCATGGAGTCCTTCTCTCTTTTTTTTTTTCTTTTTAGATTTTCACCCTGACAGTGACAAATTACTCCTCTGCTGGCTGAGATTGGAAATTAAAAGCATTTAGAGTTGCTCATGCATTTATGCTAATGAGAACTTCTGATATGATTTGCATGCAAAAGAGGACAATCTGAAAGCTCATCAGTTTTTCATGCTTCCGCATTTTGATGTAGTAGGATTTTTTCTGTTTTCTGCAGAGCAGAAAAATTTTTCTTGGGGAAACAATACTCTATGTGAACAAAAAGAGTTTTTCTTTTAAGTCAGAAAGTTCCTTTTTTTTTCCCCTCCAGATTCTTGTCAAATCATTTGCTTTGCTGTTTCAGAACTGCAGCCCACATTCATTAGCATTTTAGATGTTTATCAAAGGAACGATCCAGTATCTGCCATGCGAGATTATAGCTCAAGCTTCATTTTAAATTCAGCAAGAAAAAAAGACCTGAGGACAGATGAGAAGAGGGACGTGCACTCTGACAATCTTCTTCACAGATACACCCGAATTAATCCTATTTAGAGCAAAATTTGATTAATCACCAGAGGTGGCAGCTTTAAGTTTCGTGAAATAGTTAACTCTGACAAATTTTGGGGACCTCTTTGGCACAGCCTTCCTGGAATGCAAATAAAGAAGCCAAGCAATACAAATGAGACAGCAGATAACTTTAAAATTAATTGTTTTTAAAAGCTCTTGTTTAGTAAAGAGATTGCTGCCATTTTTAGGGCTTAATTTTGCTCTCCAATTTGCTATAACAAAAGACAAGATGGTAAAGAAGGGTCTGGAGGTAACAGAAAATATTAGTGTATTTATTTTGCTTTTGCAGTACATGATTTTGTACATTACAGGTAGTATAATTAAAATAATTTGCTAAATAAAGGAAGAGAATTGTTTCCTGATTGTTTGACTTGCTTGAGAAGGTTAATCAGGTTATATCTGTGTATGTTAGAGTTTTTGTGAATCTATTTGTGAATCAGATTTTTTGTTTCAGAAATGATCTTTTTGACACTGGCAATTTCAAAGATTCCAACCATTGTCCTTTCTTTAGGAAAATATTTGGTGTTATAGTATTTGCTGAACATTAGCATAATCCAAAAATTCTTTCAGTCCCACTAAACTAGTGTTTAGAGTTTTAATTGTAATTATTCCTTCTATCTTAACATTCAATTGATCAAGTTCCAATGTACTGTTTAGTAAAACAGAGGGAAAACATGGTAGAGATCATAACATATTCAAGCCATCTTCCAGAATACACTTTCCACTTTGGATCATTTTTTAGCCCCAGGTTCATGCAGCAGTGCTGAAGACCTGTCAGGTTTCAGAGGCGTTACAGACGAGACTTTCACCCATTGATTTCACTGGTGTTGCAGTGAATAATTACATAATTACCTTGTTTTTCAGTGAGCTGTATTTGCCTTATCCTCCTCAATGATCGTTGCCTGTGGTAAGGAGGAGTTTTTGCCCTTCAGGCCTTCAGAGTTGCTGTTTTTTTTCTAAATTGCTCCTCCTTGGTTCCAGTTGAATAGCTGAGGCTTTTGGAACTAAAGATTATTACAAACAAAATTAATAATTTTGGAATAATTTAGATACCATCTTAGTCTCCCAACATAATGCAGTAGTTTTCTCATCAATGGTAAGAAAACACCAGTCTTCTTCACCTGTAATTTGTATATATTGGGCTCTCTCACTTTATTGACAAAACATCTTTTCCACAGGTTCCTCCCTCCCACAGCTTATTTTTGGGACAAACCAGTATCTCTTCATCTTTCAGCAGACATCTTTGTATATCACCTATTGCCCTTCGGGGAAATAGGCTATCAAAAAGTATTGGAAGAGAATTCAGAGGCTTCTAATCTGGAGGTGTCATTCATTTTACCTTATTTTGTGGCTAATCTATCTTCCTCCTGTTCATCTCTTTGTCAGTACAGAATCTAGTTTGCCAGGCTGATGAGTTCAAATGGGGCACCCTTTGGGCCCCGAAGTTGATTCTCTTCAGAATTCATACTTTCATATGCTGGTGGTCAGCCTTCCTTGAATCTAGTTCAATGATCTAACGTGACTGTTCTCAAATGCAACAAATTAGCAAGAATTACCTTTGTGCACAGAGAGTGCCTCGATCATTAAAACTGCTGTCCAATGCTCTAAATGTAGCTGTCTCCCTATGTTTAGCAGGGAGGTGAAAATATTTGACTATAAAATTTTTCTGTCTGCTCTGCAACATGCTATCAGAAAATTGCTTTACAATCGCATATTCTTCCTGGAGATTTCCCAGCACTTCTTGTTTCCTTTTTATAGACCAGTTTAGGCCAGTTATTGCTGAATTTTATGTGTGTCAGAAACCCTGTACATGGGTTTCTATCTGGTCAGCTTCTATAGTGGACTTAACTGGCAAGTTATTTGTTTTCCTCTGTTCTGGTAGGAATCATATTGTTACAAATTCTTGTCTTCCTAACACACAGAAGTAGAGTATGACAAAAAGAATTACTGGGAATAATTTTCCATTCTTCAGTTTACATCTTAACACCAATGTAGACAAAGTCATGAATAGTTATAGGAAGTACTTTAGAAGTGTTGCATTATATTGCCATGTTCTCTGTGTGAAACTCCCCTTGAAGTCAATAAGAATTGTGTATGCTATTCAGTGGCATAATCAGGCAATAAATTATGAAAGCTCTGCAAGCACCAAACATAACAAGCCACAAACAAATGACATTAACAAGTGACAAAAATACCCAGTGTTATTCTAGTAAAAGACTTAAAGCTAATAGAATCATAGAATCATAGAATTGTTTAGGTTCAAAAAGATCTCTAAGATCATTGAGGCCGTTAACCCAGCACTGACAAGTCCATCACTAAACCACATCCCCAAGTGCCACATTTACATGTCTTTTGAATACCTCCAGGGATGGTGACTCAACCACTTCCCTGAGCAGCCTCTTCCAGTGCTTGACAACTCTTCTGGCTGTCAAGAAATTTGTCCTAATAGTCAATCTAAACCTCCCCTAGTGCAACTTGAGGCCATTTCCTCTCCCATCGCTTGTTACTTGGGAGAAGAGACCAACCCCTACCTCTCTACATCCTCCTTTCAGGCACTCATAGAGAGTGATAAGGCCTCCCCTCCACCTCCTTGTCTCTGGAATAAAAAACCTCGTTTTGAAACTCAATAGTTTTGAAAGTGATAAAATTCTTATGGCTGAAAGGATTTGGCAGCCTCTAGCAAACGGGTTAGGAGGAAAAGCTCATCTCATTGAACACTTTCCTATTGCAGTTTCCAGCCCCTTCTACTCAGGCAGTGATTCTCAATTGCAACTGAGATAAAAAACTAGGCTGAATGGGGATTTTCATGCTCTAGTGTTGCAGTGTTCTTCTGCTCCAGGACTCCTCAGAGATGGTTTTGCTGGGGCTCAAACTTAATTTACCTAAATGTCCAAACCAGTTCTAACATAACATAACATTTATAGTCAGTTGTAACACTCCATGTTTGAAATCTCCTTCTAGAAACTTTGCTTCAGGAAAGGCTGGCTGCAAAAAGTACCTTTGAAAGTATAGTTTTTTCACAATACATTTGAAATGAAATGTTGAAATAGAATTTTCCAAAATGACCACTTGAAGTCTGTAATTGAAAATTGAATTTACTAAAAAATTCAGGAGATCTTGACACTTACAAAAGGAACTGAGAAATGTGAGCCTTGTGTTGACTAAAAGTGACATTCTGAAATTGTTCTTTCAGATCTTAAAAGCCAATTAAGAATAAACAAAGGATCCCAGAGGTCTGAGATTGCTCTAGGCTTTAGAGCTGAGTCTAACTTACAAGAAACAAGATCTTTGTAGAATACAGCCCTGCTTCTCCTCAGAGTATTTGTAATGGCAAGATGAATGTGTGCTGAGATGCTGCAGCTATTATCAGAAGCCAGCAGTTTATCACAAAGCAAGGGAAAAACTGGCTGCCATTGCAACACCTTCCCATTTGGTGGATGTGCCCATGGTATTCTTTGGACAGTAAAGGTTTCTGACTCTCACTATGAAAGCGTTCTTCACCACTTGCTAAGTAATTCTGAAGCCCAGGCTATAAACAGGGATGTGGAGCCAGCCCTGTTTTTAGAGCAGTGGCAGACAAGCTAAAAATCAAATGAACTGATTCAGCCTTTTCCTGACATATGGTTTTTTGGTTTACTATGGGGTTTTTTTGTTTGTTTTGGGGTTTGTTTTGTTGTGTATTTTTGGCTAGAATTAATTGAGGCTGCTTTCATGTTATTTTATTTGAAATAATACCCATGCCCACTTCCCAATCACTTTTCCTTATTGTAAAAAAGAAATAGCATTGCAGAATAAGTTTCAGTTTTCCAATATATCCTACTCCTTCCCCAACAACAGCAATTCAGCCACCAGGGGGATGCTATCTTCCCATGTCATGTCAGGGTTCTGGACGGACAGACAATAGTTTTCCCATTAGCTCCTGTTGCAGCTCAGTGAAAGTTTCCTGTAGGTTTGGTTACGACTTGGAGACAAAAAGCACTCAACAGAAATAGGGAAGGAAGGGCCTCTGTGAAAAGGGCAAACAAATCCTATCTGTGCTTGTTTTAAACTGTATCTGGTGACATAGGTATCATGTAAGACTTCAATTTGAAAAGCAGATTCAGCCAGCGTCCCTTCCTGCACCCAGTGGGCTGTCACTCCAGTCCAATGAATTGTGCCACCAAAGAGCACAAAGCGTGACCTCCCTCCTCCCAGGCCTTCTTGCTCCTCCTCCCTCAGGGGGAGCAAAAGAAAGGGTTGTTTTGAGAAGCAGGGAGCAGGTAAAAAGCTAAAAGGAGACCAGGGAGACCCCCCGCCATCCATGGGTAAATGTTCTCTCATTGGGAAGATCCTTCTATATATCCAAAATTCTCCTCTCACTTCTCTGGCCTCACTGTTGCATGGTTGAGCTCTCTGTTTGTAGGAGCTGTCACCCCCATGATATTTTGGTTTCACTTTAAAAATGTGATTTTGTAGGCAGATAATAAATAATTTTCATTTCTGGCAAAATCAAGGGCTCTTATGGGAAGAAAGCTCTGCAGTAAATACTGCTTTCTGATCATTTATCTTTTGTGTACAGAAAAAAAACATAGAAGTGTATGTGTTCTTCATTGGTATTCATTTGGTCTTTCATGAGTTACTTAATTTTCTTCAAAAAAATAAAAGGAAGATAGAGGGAGAGGGGAGATATATTGTATAATTCCCACAAAATATTTCATAGATGGGTATTTTTTTCCACAATTCAGTGGTGTGGACAAGAAAATGTCTATTACTGTGCTAGCAATTACAGAAGCACTCTCCTTCAGTCTACAGTTTCAAAAAGACAGTGTACATTTTTCATGTCTGAAGAAAATTATTGAAGACATTTAGCCAGCAATAGACTTAGACTTATAAGCAGGTTCTACATTGACTTGAATTACTTTTATGTGTGCCAAGACAAATATGGCTTCCCTTTATATTTCTGTTTACCATTTACTGGTTTATACTGTCACAGTAGTTGTTTTATGTGGAAGGGAACATGTAATATTTTTTCCTGTTCCAGTGGCTGTGTGTAGCTGACCACAGCTTTAATGTGTGTACTTCATAAGTCATCCTGACCAGACTAGAAGGCCAGAAATGTCATACAGCACTAGGACTGGACACTTGTGTGACTGTTTATATTTCTTAAAACATACTTCATATCTGCTTCATGCCTGCTCCAAGATAGTGCTTTTTATCATCCTATTTCCAGGACATTTAGATTGATCTCAGCATTTTGTGTTCGGTGCTCTTTGTCCAAGCTGTCCAGGAAACAAAAGTTCAGTTTTGTGAAAAAAGGCAAGCTTTTGAAGTTGGATTTGTTAAATTTTTTGGATAAAAATGAGACCTTCATAATTTTCTTATAACATATCCAGACTGGACCACCATTCAGTTGCCAAGAGTTCAATGGTTAGCCCACTCACCCACTTAGAGCATTGACCTCATTTTTACCTATGGAAGGTTTGCTTGAAGTTTGGTCTCAGAACAGTGGATGGTCTCCTCCCAAGTAGGGCCCAAGAAAATTTACAGAGGTTTCAGTTTATTAAAATTTCCTTGTCAGCTCTATTTACATCATTAGCTCCAGGCTCATTGCTCTGTTTTTGAAGGATCTTCCATAGACATATTCACAAATGTATTTTGTACACCTGTATTCTCAGAAAGAGTCTCTTACAACACTGCTGACGAGAGTTTCCTAGAGCTACTCAAGATCTTGTTTTTTGCTTAATGCAGTTTAGATTTGATTCTTCCCCAACCATTTTCTGTCTCCCCATAGAACAATCTTTTGAAGGCATGCTCAGAGGGTAATTTGTCATCTGGTTTCCAAATAACTCCAGCAAAGCTCCTTTGCTCTATGTGAAGTTGACAAATCATTTTGGATATGTTCTTTGTCTAAAAGTTATATTAGTCTGAATCCAGCTCATTGTCCCCAATAAAGGGGTAAGGGTGATATTTTTTTTTTATATTCCTTTCTTGGATTTACGTAACTCTATAGTCAAATACAAGTTGTTGGTTAGTTTGTAGTCTCTATTTAATGAGTAAATAGAATAACAGTGAGAGAGAGATGTTTCATCTGTATTTATTTTCTGACATAGCTGACAGCTAGAGTGATATCTTCTCTTTCTTTCTTCTTTTGTTACAGCAGTACTAATCATACCACACAGAGACACATTTGTCATTATATGTAATTATGTGCAATATGTTTACATTATAATATTTTATATTGGAGAGGCATAGGTTTCATAATGTTTTTACTCCAAATCCCTTTCTGCCACAGACTATTTCAGTTTATGCATATTTATAAATGATATTTAAAAGTACAATAGCACATTAATTATAATAAAATGGTGATTTGGAAATAGAAGCAATGAGAGAACTGATCTAGACGACATAATTTCTGACAGAGGGGCAGCATTTTGTTTGTGCATGGAAAGGTTTCGTTTGGCTACTTTGAAGTACAGAGAGAGACCACAAGTTATTAGGAAAGGCTACCATTTCTTATATGATTAAAACAGGTCTGAGCAAACCTTGATCTTTCAGAAACCTTTTAAAAGACCTGTTCCTCTGTGGACCTGTTACAAATCCCGTCAGCAATGTGTTTTTGCCCTCTTTCATCACTACTCCCCTTTTCTTCCACTTCCTCCCCTCTTTTCTCCAACCCAATTAGCAGATTAGCCAGCAGGCTGTGAAGCCTGAAGTAGAAATTAAATCGACTTTTATCACATGCCAAACTAACTGTGGTGTTATCCAAGAGCACAGCCATACCCTCAGAGAATCCTGTCCTGAAGGACCCCAAGGGTGGGTAAGGAAATCAAAGGTGTCATCAAAGACTCCTTCAAAGTTATGACACTATCCTCCACAAAAATACTTCCCTGTGGTGTACGGATGAGACCCTGATGGCGTGGTTACGTGACATGTTGTGGGGCCAGCAGCAGTGGGGCAGAGAAGAGTAATGTTCGTGCACTTAACCCCTAACCAGAGCGCTACTTCATATGCTGCGGTCTGCAGAAGGAGGAAGTTATTTAATTGTGGGTGTTTTAAGCTGTGTGGTTGCAAGATGTAGTTGATAAGTTTTAGCAGGTTGAGATAAACTTCATTATTTAGGCAACAAAGATATGTTCTGACTAAGGCCATTTTTCTATCTTGCTACATTACCACACATTAATTACTATTCATTTACTAACACATTGTGATAAATATTTTATCTACATGTGAAAGCGTCTTCAGAGGGCACTTTTGTACAATTCAGGCAACTTGAAGGAGATATACAAAGGTAAAAGACCTGCATCAATTTGGCAGGTCTCAGTAGGTGTTTCAGATCTCATTTTATATAAAATAGAAAACATGGTTTTGTAAAGATGGTAAAACAGTGGAGCAGGCTCATAGACACTACACAAGCTACTCTTACAGGTAAAAAAAAGTTCTTAAGGTTGCTGAACTGCTTGGATTTTAAAATATTTTGGGATGTACCCAACTCCATAGGGTAGCTTAAAACAAGCTATTTCTACACTTGAAGAAATGAGTGTGACTGGGGAAAGGAAACATTTTAGCTCCACAAAAGAGGAGAAAGGAAAGATGGAATCACCTCAGCTATTGGACTGCCATGGAGCTGCTCACCCTACACCTTCTTCTTGCATAACCCTAAGATCTACTACACACTTTGAATATTTTCACCTGCATAGAGGAAATCATACCAATGTGAAGTTTGTTTCTGCACACACAATGACTGACAGACCTGCCCTGTCTGTCTGTCCAGTTCGTTTCCTCTGACTGTCAGCTCTGAAGCTTAATGACACCCTCTGTAAAAGAAGAAAAGAAAAAAAAATTACTGCAGATACTTTGCTAATGAACTTTATTATTAATCCAACCATGCCAATAAAGAGCATTCAGTGTGAATATCTTGCCAAACTAATTAAGGTTTGAGGTTTTCTTTTTCCTTATGAAATCAGAGAAACAGAAGATCCAAGAGTTGAAGAGACCTTTGAGGAACAGAACAGAAAAGCTGAATCACAAAAAGAGAAGACAACCAAAAATATTTTGGAAGAGCAGGAAGGTAAAGGAAACACTTAACAAAAAATAATTTTCATAGTAGGTAAGTGAAGGACAATTTTAAAATGCAACTATTCATATTTACAGTTCACTGCATGTTTTTCTGTTTTGGTTTTGCATTAATTTACTTTAAAATTATTGTACATAATTTGACTGTATGTTTTCCAAATATAAGTTTGAAGAACATGTGGGAAAAATCAGTCAAACTAACATCCTGTAAAATTTCCAATGGGACAAGTGATCAACACACAGAAGGTCAAGATAAATATATATAGAAACATGGAATAATTTGCCATAAATAATAATAATGCTGTTTCATCCAATTCCAGATATGGAGAACATGCCACCAAAGTCTGGGAACTAACTAACTTATAAGCTTCAGGGTTAAAATCCATTTTTATATGTCTACTAACCACATATTGTGTCATTTTCTACATCTTTGGCTTCAGACAGCCTGCTGTGGTGAATTATTTCATGTATGCTATACAGGGAAAGCTTACTCTTTAAACATATTTAGAGTTTATAAAAATTAACTTTTAGTGGGACACTGGTGTTAATTGGCTCTAAATGATAACAGACTGTGGTACAAAGGAAATATAGAAGGATAAAATGGTAAGGGGTGGTTGAATTCACACCATTCTCTTGCTGTATTCCACTTGTTCTTTTCATTTCCTTAACACAATTATTTAGTAGCGGCCTCTGGTAAAGTTTTACACCTAAAGCGTTGTCATAAAATATTCAGAAGTTACCATATTTTAATACTGCTGAGTAAGTACTTTGTTTTTATTCTCTGGTGATTATAGCATGGAGCTGTATTCCTCCATGAAAGGCTAAACAGCGGTACAAAAATACAGACTTCATAGTCAAAGTTTAGCAACGACATGCACACACACACTTTTAGGGGCATGTAAGGCTTGAAAGGCCAGGTACTGCCAGCAGGTATTCTGGCAGGTTGAAGTCTCCAGGGAATGGCTGGCTGCAGAAGAGAGCAAGTGGAAGAGTTTGCTCAGGGAAGAGTTGCTCTTTGCTGACTACCTCCTCAGCATCGGTACCCCAGCAGACCTCAGCTGTGGGTCCAGTCCCATCCATGTGCCGATGGCTAGGAGGATGACATGCTGCTTAATATTTGTATAGCTACTTTTAAATACCAATCTGCAGGAGCAATCCCATCACCTCTGCACCCCCCACAGAGGGGTGCAAGGTGGGAACTGCCTGCGAGTTCTCAACAGACATGTATAGCTCCCCGAGATCCATTTCTCTCTTTTTTTTTTTTTTTTATGCCTCTAAATGCTGCTGCCTAGAGGGTGTTTTGAGACTTTTCCTATTTATAGTGGCAAATACTTTTCTGTCAGTAAGCAAAGAATTGCTCTTTATTCAACAAATTCTAGCTACAGGTTTTTTCTGTGACAGGTTGCACTAATTATATGGTGAAGAATTCATTGTCAGTGCTCAGGCTTTGGAAAATACAAAGTGGTTCCCGTTTTATGTGCCTTGGCTGGCTAATGCCATATGATATTAGGCCTCATATGATATTAGGCTGAGATCTGACTCGTTAAAAGAGTCATGTATGGAAACAAAGGAATGAAGGAGTTTCCCACCCCAAGCTCTTGGTGACATACAAACGCCTAAGTAGAAACTGTTTCATCCATCAGAACAAATCTAAAATCTAAAAACTAAAAAAAAAGGTGTTAGTGTTCCTAACCCCTATTCAATGAAGAGGAAACAAAACTATTAGCTCTTCTGTATGGAAACAGGGAAACTTCCCAAATGGTTTAAACACAGAGGCTACCTCCAAACTGCCATGAGGGAGCTGAGGCTCCGAGAGATGCTTCAGACTGCAAACACTAGGAGGGCAAAGCACAATAAAGCTTAACAGGAGAAAACAACCAGATTTCAGATATTAACAGGGGGTTTGAGAACTGAGTGATCACACAACCTCTTTAGCACAAGACCCTTCTGGTTCTCATGGCTGATACTGAGCTGCTGAGGCTGGAGGGCTGCGGTGGTTTCCACAAAATTTTGAATGACAAACAAACATTCTGGATAGAGGATTTAATAGAACATTTCAGAGTATCTTGTGTCCTCAAGAATGAAGTCCAGATCAGCTTCAAACAGAATAATTTAGTCTGGGAGGCTGTATTTCAATAGAGAGTAACCTGCAGAGATATGTCAAAGCCTGTAAAGTTCCCCAGTCCCCAAAATCTATGGAAATAAACGGGGAAAAAAAAAACTATAGTACTGAGGAGCAGTCAGGACTGGGGCAGAACACAGCACCAGTTAAGAAGTGCTTCATCTCTCCATTACCCCGACATTAAGGGGACAGACATCTGCAGTCCTTCCTTCTAACCTCTTACCTCTCACCATGCTGTCAACAGCCCCTGTCAACAGTCCACAGCCCTTCCATTTCCAGCAGATGCCGGGCACGAACTAACACATTCCCTTTGTTCTTAACCCAGCACAATAGGTTAAACCCTTCCCCTTGACATCAACAATGTTAAAGCAGAACAACTTCCTGTGGAAAGTATGATATTCAGATGTGCTGACACCTTGAAATAGTTATGAAAGAGCGCATCAATTCATTATCTAGCTGCATTTTGATTGTCATTAAATGTGGTTATTATTATTATGTTTTACAGCAAGAAAAGAATTTTACAGTGGCAAAGACACCTCTCCCAAATCATATTTTGATTACATGTCATTATAAATGTAGATAATTATAGTTATTTGAAATGAACACAAGTGTATATTTTTCAATGTTTTTTTTTCTACCCTAGCCCTGCAGACCATCCTGTTGTCGGCTGCTAGAACAGAACTGCTGCAAAGGTTTTTTTTCCTAGCCTTTAAAGGTTTGCTGCTCTATATCAACAGCGCCTTTCACTCAAATGCTCACAGAATTTTGGACTAATGACTACAGTGTTTAGAGAGATGAAATCAAAATATTAAAAAAATAAAGATTTCTTGACAAATATATTTCTAAGTTATGAAATATTTTGAAAAAAGATATAATTTTTCACATAACATATCAAGAACTCTAGTTCCCAAATTGAACTACAAAATAAAAATATCATTTTGAGTTTGGATCAAAATAAGCCATTTCACATTAACAGCTATTAGCATATCTGCTAATATCTTGTAAACATTGATCGATTTTGGTTTCAAATGGAATTTTTGCAAGATTTGTGCAAAGAATAAAATTTCCATCCGTGTCCATTATGAAAAAAACATCCTTTTCAGAGACAGTACTATTTGCAGATTTTTTTTTCTTTTGCCCAGCCTTTTCAGTGCCTCAGGAACTGGTGCTTATGGTTTTCATCCTCTATTGACTGTAAAGGAGCTACTCCCAAGTTACAGAAGCATAAATAAAATTAATGATGTTCTTTGGGCTCTAACCTTTGACCAAGTTGCTCAAGTAAAGGAGAAGAAAATGGAAACCCCTCCCAGCCCTGGGAAGGTGATACTTACGTGCTGCGTGTCTACTCAAACCTTGGAAAGAGTGATTTCTTTTGATACATACAAGGCACCATTGGCCAGAGCTGTTAGTGATGAGACAGGATGCTGCACCACCATGAATTGATGATTCTGCTTCTCCTTGCTGGGGGCTTCCCACGGGATGCCTGAAGGAGCTCAGCAGGAACCCCTTCTCCCTCTGCATTTCTGCAGGCTGTGGGAAGCAGCAGCCTCCAGGTCTGCTCCTCTCCCAGCCTGACTTTATTGCCCATTGCACCTTGTTGAGGCAAATCTCTGCTGCTCAGCCGTGGCGATGTTACAGAGGGAACAGTGACGCCGGAGACTCTGCCTGTCACCAGAGAGAAAATCCACCCCCCTTTTGCAAACCGGAGTCTCTTCCTCTCAAATGGGTGGGATTTTTGGTCTCTCTAAGGAGGCAGCTGCTCCTGGCTCCCCCTTTCTACTAAGTTCAGCAGGAAGCCAGCACCTGTGGCCAAAATATCGCCCAGTTGCCTTGACCTGATGGCAAGTACTAAGCTGCAGAAAAGAAAGCTATAGTACTTACCTGAAAAAAAAGTTGAAGTGAAATAACAATTGCATTTTACTCAGGTAAACAGAATTAAAAATTATTTTTCACTCTCCTTTTGCAAATGAGGCACTTAAATGAAAAATTATGTATTTCCACAGTGGAACATTGCAGGAAGGCCTGAAAAATATCACATTGATGTGACTGGCAGAATTAGTTCTGCCAGATCTCATCCTCTGCAGAAAGAAAAACTGTCCTCCTTGCAGAGCACATTCAATATTTAATGACCATCAAGGCATCTTTGTTGAAAGGGAAGTTTAAAAATGGAGTGCTAGAACTTAGAAGGAAGGAAGTGAAGAAAATGAAAGTATATAGCCAGTAATTCCATTCATGTGCGCAACATCTTTATTTCTGATAACATCTTTATTTCTTCCTGAAATGCATTTTTATAGTGTGTGTATGGACCGTGTGCGTGGACATTTGTGTGTGACACTGACCAAGGCACACGCCATAAGTGGACTTGCTGAGTTTAACTGGAGGATTTATGATCAATGTGTTCAGATCTGTTTCCCTCCTTCTTTAAGGTCTGAGATCTATGTCAGAAGCAGCAGCAACAGTTTAAGAAGAAGTTGTTGCAGTCCTTTTGTGTTTCTCAAAAAATCCTGCTTTCTGGCATTATGCCTATCCTGATATCAATGTGGCCAAATAAATATAGCTGATTTGCTCATAACCACAAGAAGGGTTCTGCCCTTCTTGTGCCTTATGATAATTGTGCCTTCATGTGTTTCAGCAACTGTGTAACAGTGTAATCTAACTGTTATTACTCAAAAAATGCTTGGGATTATTTCCTGGAGATTTTTTGTGGCTAGTAGTTTACCTGTGGTGAGTACCTTTGAATAAAATCATTGCTTAACATGATTTTATATGTCAATCAAAACCTTTATGAGTGTAAACTAATTTGTGTGTGTGTATACCTACAATTTTTCCACTTAACTTGATCACCTTCAACTGTTAAAAAAAAAAATCAGATAATCCTATTGGTGAAACTGTATTTTAAAGTGAAGTAAATGATAGGTATAAAGAATCTGCATGGACATTAAAAATTACAAATTTTTTTCTGTAGAGCTATATATATGACTGCATTTAGTTTGTAGAAAGCTCTGATCTGGAGTACTGCCTTATTGTGTTCAGCCACAGAGAAATAAGAGAAAGTATAAAATAGATAAGAATTTCAAAGAATTTCTTTTAATAGACACAAGATGGCAAAGGACAATGCGTTAGAACCACATAATGTGTCTTCTTAGATGACATCACAGAGAAATAATCATAAATTTATTGGACAAACAGATTTAAAATAAGTTCCAGACAAAAGGGCCATAGAGAAATGATGCAGAACTTGTGCCCCAAACAATTCTTGGTGGTGAAGAAGGACTTTCATGCAGTACAAGCATAACATATAGCTGAGGGCAACACTGGTGTTGGGATAGCTCTCTGTTAGTTCCATAGTAAGGGTATTCACATGAAGAGACAGATTAGCAGTTACACTATCAGTAGACCTGCAACTACAAGTAGCACTGATGAGCTAGAGCCCTTTAAAACTTGTTTTTTGGTTATGTGCTCTTGAGAAAGGAGATACAACTCTGAGTCAAGTTCAAGGCTCGTTCAGCAACTGGGCTGATTGATTGCAGTGAAGGTTCCTAGGATGGTGAAAGGTTGGAGCCTTCCAGATTGAAATGTCTGATACTCTGCAGATACTTCTCCTGAAATATCTAATTTCAAAATGGCTTTATTTTTCTTAAACCACTCTACATCTTTCTTCCAAGTGCAGTTTAAATACATTGTCCAGAATTTCTTACTCTGCTCTTAATTATCCATCAGCCAGCTTCCTCCTTATTAATTAATGCTCAAGTTTTAGCAGCAGCTTGAACCGGGTCACTGTTCACATGTTGAAACAACAGATGCAAAGGGGTTTGTGAGTGACAGGATAAAAATCAGGCACCATCTTGGCATGAAGCTTTACAAAGATGTTAAGAAACCTCTCTGCATTTCACATTGGAATCTATTCCACATCTCCAAGTAATGTATATACTGTACAAATGCTTCATTTTAAGACTGCCAACATTGCCACTCCAATTTGTCAATCCTGGAATTCTTTCTAGTAAGTGCTACAAATGTACGACTCATCGTTGTTATTATGTTCCATTAGAACATTTGCCAGTTTTGAGTTCTGTCAAATATATGCGATAGTATTTGATGAATCACTGCTGAAAGAATCCACTACAAACAACATCCAATTTCTCAGAGTGCTCCCTACCAGTATTGATAAGTATCTGGGGTTTAAATGCAACGCTGCTTCTACACACTCAGTCATATTGCTTATTGCAAACATTTGGAATGAGTTTGCTATCGCCTATTTAATTAATCATCTTGGCTCATACTTTTTTCTGTCAGTCAAGGATTCACTAGTCTAATTCCACAATGATATTTTGTTAGAGAAAAGGTGGCACATTCAGTTGCATGACTTATTTGGTAACCTCTTTCCAGCATCAGGGTGCTGCAACTACAGCAAACCTTGGTTTGCACTTGAGTCTTGCATTTCTTTCATTTGTAGAGCATGTTCAGCATCTGGTTTGCTACAGCAGAAAGGACCTGATTTTGTAAATATGCACACAAAGTCTCTTGAGCAAGTCATTGATCCAGAAAATGTCCTGTAGAGCAAAATCCACAAAGCAGAATGCCTCACCCTGTAAACATAACTCCACAGATACAACCTTGTGTAAGACTTGGGGAAGGAAAAGAAGAAAAATTAAAAAGAAAAGAGGGGAAAGTTCAGCTTTGGAAGAACTGGCATGTCTCTGTATTCTACTTTTCAGTAGAGGTGAAAATATTTCAACTAAAAACTAACAAGATTTTTGGAAGTATTGGTATAAATAACATCATCTTCCTTATCATAGAAGTTTACTTGAGTAGCAAGCAGTTAGAGCTTTCTAAGGCATATGTAAAGATGAAGCCAATAAAGAATTATATTCTACAATATATTCCAAAGGCAGTATTTGCACTTCGTTCTACTCATAATTACAAAGTCCATACAGTTTTGTCACTTCCTTGTTACTCAAACCAGGACAGGAGGGTTGTCTTATTTTTAGCTGGTCATTTACTCATTTGTATTCATTTCCCTACCCTTAGACTTATGATTGTTGTTAATTCATTGCATTACCAAGGTACCTAGGACACCTGGTGAAGGGCCAGTGTCCCCCCTGCCCACAAATAGGTGAAAAGACAGATCCTGATCCAAAAGACTTATGAATTTAAGGCAGCACCAGTGTAAGGACACAAAAAAGTGGAAAGACAAGGGAATCAGCTTCATTTTCTGTAAAAAAGAGAGGAGAACCAATCAAGTGATAAATAAGAATCCCTTTTGGCAGCTCTTTGGGAGATAGATCTTAGAGAGGCAGGAGAGCAACCATGAGTGTTTCAAGAGGTCAAGAAAGATTGCATTTTAAGGATACGATCAGCCATGCTGAGAGCCCCTCAGCTCATAGAGAATAAAGATAGACCAAAAAATAAAACACAGAGGCCAAAATTGCACCATTTTTTAGTGAGCATGTTAATTCAGTGCTCTGTGAAGCACATTAGGGCTAATGAGTGTAAAAGAATAACAAGCTCTTGGCCACATTCAGCAAACTCAGATTTTTCTTTAATATCATTTATGAAAACATTTGTTAACTTTCTGCTTGTTTAAAATTCCAGTGCTTTATTTGGACAGCTGAAAATACATCAATATTAGATATATTTGACTTAGATGTTGAAGAAATTAAAGATCTTTTTAAAACAATAAATGGTCTTCCTTTACTTAAAAAAAAAAGTTATGTCTTAAATCTCTAAGCTGTCCTATAACTCTTTCTGTCATCAATTTTTCCTACCACTCATCATGTTATTCTAGGTAACAATCCTGCCATGAGCAATCTCATTTCTGCCACCATTCTATTACCTACTTTCTGGGAACAAAAGTATTTAGCTTTCTGCATTATGTAAGAAACTACTTTTGTTTTAAAGGTCTTGAACTGACATATAAATAAATTTGCCATATATCCATGGTGTAATTCAGATCAGAATTTGGAACACCTCTTTTAAAAGCATTTTTTTCCTCAGGTTTGAGCTTTAACCTCATAAGCTTTTTTTCCCCTCAAAGGGCAGCTCTACTACCAAGAAGCACTCACAATTCTTTTCAAGTGCTGTCTACCAAAGAGTATGAAATAGAAATGTAAAGTGCAAAGGAGATGTCTCCAAAGAAGTAATAAAACATCTCTTGTACAGCTACTTTAGACTGCTAAAATATACCACTGGCTTCTCCAAACAGCTCTAGCAGATTTTAAAGCTACTGTCTCCCGCAATTCAGGTTTGAGAAATTTCCCTTCAAAAATCAAATTATACCTCCTTTCTCTCACAAGGAGGTATAATTTTCACTCCCGTGCCCTGATATAACTTAGTCATGCTGTGCACCCATCCAAATCACATCTGAAGTGCTGTAGCTTGTTGAAACAAGATAGAAAACTAGGAAAGATAGAAAACTTTACTTACCAGTAAAGTGTCTCAAGGCAACCCGAAGTTCCCCAGGCATGTTTTCTCTTTTCTCCAAGCCCCTGGCTGGCTACCATTCTCTCATTGATAAATAGTATGTTTAAACAGGCACAGACCATTCAGTCATCTAACAAATTATCTAACCACAGTCCCATTCAATTGATGTTCTCCCTCTCAGTTAAATACTTTTGTCTTTTACTTGCAGATTTTACTTCTGCTTTTGGCTTTCTCCTTATTCCTTGAACCACCTTCTACCCACTTCCCCTTTTTTCTCATTTTTTACTTGATATTTCCCAGTCTGCCCTTAGTGATGTGATCACTAAGGTTAGAAATAGAGGCAGCCTTGGAAATCAGGGTAACTGGGCCCTGACTCTGTCCCCAGGTCTGCTCTAACCCCAGATGATAGGTCTTTCCCTATCTGATCTTTCCATCAGCCAGAGATACCCAGTTGTTGGTTTTGATTTCGAGCACTTTGACTCAGCGTGTACTACTTGCTCTTACTTGCTTTAGCATTTTCCCTGCGTTGAGCAAGACAGACAATGTTGTTCAAATCCGTAGAGGCAAATGCTCTTTCCATCTGCTTATACTTATGGCAGAGGGAAGAGGAGATAAATTAGATGCAACAAGTGTAATGGGAAATACAGAATGGGAAATATAGCAGAGGTGTAGTTAGGAGTGCATCATTCTCAGGTAAATGAAGTAATATTGTCAAATCTACATAAAGTCCAAAGGTTGTGGAATACCATAGGCCATATCTAAATAAAATCAGTAGTTTTATCTGAAGTATCATCTTCCTCTGCCTTACATTGGCTGTCAGCATTGTAAACACTTATCATAGCAGGCCAAATTAGTTTTTAAAAGATATCTTAATATCCTTCTGCAGCTGACTGAGTTTTTGGACCTGTCTGCCTATTTAGCTGTTGCAAGACAGCCTCACAGCATGGAAACACACCTTATGCTTGCAAAAGATCACTTATACTGTTCTGGTGGCAATTCCCCCCCACAATGTGAAAAGATCATATACTTCACCAATATGAGGGCTTCAAAACTTTCAAGCACAGATAAAAGCATTAAAAAAAAAATACTCTTTGAGCTAGGTGAAGGAATGATCAAAGTTCCCTGAACATAGAAATGGTTCTGTCATAACCTCCATCTCAGACTGAAAAGATCTGAAGGTAACAATCACCCATATCTGCACACAGGTTTACATGGTATGTTCCATACAAATGCACTACCTTCAAAGATCATTGAGTAACAAGACAGAGCATTTAAGAATCAGAAAATGTCAATATAGTAGAATTATTGTTGTAAACCAACAGAAGATATAGCTTCTACTAAATAATTCATGCAATAATGAAATTAGTTGAAGGAGTAAAATTGTCTCCGGTAGCTTATTAAATAGACTGCAATCAAGCAATCTCATCTTGCCAAAATGTGATCACAATTTAAAATTCAGCCAAAGGTAATATGTGGAAGGAAGATGCCTGGTAAGGGGAAAAAAAAAAAACCCCAACAAAAAAAACCAAACCAGCAATTACCACAAGGTTAATATCTATTATTCTTTTTATTTGGTGCTGAAGATCATCTACAGAAGAATAGGAATATACCCACCCAGGAGAGATTTCAATGGGAAGAAGCTTTGGATCGCATCCCCCAGAAGGAACCAAAGCCCTGTGAAAAATAAAAATAGAGATGAGAAGTTGCTTTCTGAAATCAAAATCTGTTGTTAAAATGTGAATAAACAAAATCCTCTGCCAATTTTATAGCCCAAAAGAAAGCAAAAGAAGAAGAAAAAAAAATCTGAAAGGTAACATGAAATGTGTCTAATAATTAATTAGCTGATTGATGATGTCTGAATATGCTGTACACTCAAGCTACTGCCTCACTAACAACATGCTTTATAAACAGACCAGATTGCTATAAAAATATATCTTTGGTTTTCTGTTTCCTCAGATTCATTTTTAAAAGCATTAATTTTTCATTATAATGAAGTATTTCACTGAAAAAAGTCTCAGGTGGAAAAAAGAGGTTTCCATGCATAGTGCTTGACTCAGATTAAAATTCATCAAGTTTTATCACTTATGCAACCTTGGTTGTTCACGCAGCATTAAGCTGGACTACTGACATTTCACAGAATTTGTCAAGTTTTTATAAACCAACTAGAAGTTTAAAGAAGCTGTTTTTCTCTCTTTAACTGTGTTTAATATCCTACAAGACTCCTTGCAGAATCAGATTTGATTGTTTTCTAATTACTGTAGAGTTTCAGTTGCAAAGCATGATGAGGAGGGTGATATATGCAAGGTCCTCAGACATTTTTCCTGTTCAAAGGAAACTGTTCACAACCTATTTCTTTCAGAGATAAACACGGAACCCAGGCATTTAATGTAATAGATGGGACAATTTTCCCTATTTTCAAACACTGAAGACCAAGACAACAACAAAAAATCCTCATAAAACTTGGATTGGTTGGAAAAATGCCTAATGCATTGAACATTTTCAGATTGAAACCTGATCGCAATATATTTTGTTTTATACCACTTATATTTCAGCACAGCAGTAATCCTATTTAAAGAATGCAAGGCTTGTAACAACAACAGCCCATCTTCAGCAGTCAGGAAACGGGGAGCAGACCGTCTCTATTTCAAGAAAGATGGGCACAGGAAGAATGAACTGTATTTAACTGAATTCTATTATTAGCCAGTTGATCACATTTAGAGAAGATCTTGGCAATTCCCAACCTGTAAGATACAAATAGAACTGGGTAATTTATTTATATTTTTGAAAAAATGATTTTATCATTTTTTCTGGGTCTGAGCCACACACAAATGAGAGTCATGTTTAATTAATATTTTCTCGCAAAAGCAAACAAGAACCCACATTCTTATGTCAGAACAGTTCATCTTGACATTTCTTAAATTTTTAAACCCTTTGGATTCTGGGGCTAAGAATTGGATTTATATCTTGCTGCCAAGTAAGAAATGGAAAGGATGTTTTATTCAGCCCATTAAGTAAAAGAATACATTGCTTTAGGGACAGGAACATGGCTGCCTCACCTCCCTCAGAGTGGTTTTGCCCAGAAATTTTAAAGCCACCCTGGTATTGACTTTTTAAGTCTATGACTATTTCACAAGATATTCAAAGCAGAACACTTTAAGAGAGTACCAGCAGAGTGGAGGACCACAGTATAGGTCTCCTCCACCTCAGGTGAGGGTCGTCAGCACATGATTTATAAGGTGTCTGATCTTGTGGCAATACCCTCTTCCATCTCACAGATAGTATTGAGGTAAGCTTTTTGTGCCACAAATCCTTTTATCCTCGCAAAAAGTAGCAAAGCTGACTCCAATAATGAAATATTTTATTTTCAGACTAGATATTAGGAAACACTGGAACAAGCTTCCTATAGAGCTGGAAAATGCCCCAAGCCTGTCAGTGTGTAAGAGGCATTTGGCCAATGCTCTCAATAACATGCTTTAACTGTTGGTCATCCCTCAGTTGGTCAGGCAACTGGACTAGATGATTGTTTTAGTGCCCTTCCAACTTAAAATATTATATTAATTATAGTCTGGTTTATTATATTTATTATATTATATCCTCATCTGAGATCAGGTTGTTTGGTATTTAACTTTGCTTTAGTCGTTCAAAATTACAATTTCTTTCAAGACTGATACAGAATTGTTTAATTCTAGGTGCTAGTGATCTGCACTGAAGCTTTATACCTCCCTTGGTACTCACTGACACATTAGGCTGGGGTTTTTTGTTTTGTTTTCCTACTTAAAGCAAAAATTGCTTACAAGTGTGGAGCTGCATACTTCAGATTTTAGGTAATTTAGCTTTCCTCATTATGTGCTAGTGAAGCAGCGCAGTGCCACGCTAATACATCAACTTCCAGCATTCAAAAAGAGGTTTCTTCCAACACCTGGGGATTCGTGGTGTTTCTGAGCACGTAAAATGTAACACTGGTAAGCAAGTGTTAAATTTTGGCTTACTAAAGTTAAGTGTAATGGATAACCTTTGGCAGCCTTATTAAAATTTCAGTAGCACCAGTAAACCGAAAAAGCCTGAAAAATGAAAATGAGTAAAAGTTCAGAAAAGTTTGATATAGCATGATTATAAGCAAGATTAATTTGTTTATTAAATCTTCTTTTTTACTGTTTTACATTTCTGTTATTGAAGAACTGCTATCATATTTGTGCCATTGTTTAAATCCTTTCCTGAAGTCAGGTATTTATTTTAAAATCATATAAACTGTGTGATCCTTAATTTATATTTAAAGATAAATTACTTTTTGGGAATTTGCCCTACCTGGAACGTAGATGCTTAACTTGAAATTCATAATATTGTAATGTAAAGGTAATCTATTTTTATTGATATAACATGTTCCTTCAGCAACAACTGTTACTTCTTAAGTCAGTGAATTTAAAAGTTTATTAATCAAGAATACTGTTCACCATTGAGTTCTCCTATGCCATTATGCATAATAAACGATGACATTTTCTTCAGTGACAAAATAAATGTTCGTTATCTTCAAGTACAAGGAAGAAAATGGACTTAACCTATCAAGCCATATATAAGAAAAACAACTCAAAATTTTAATTGTTTGCACCAGCACTGAATATGGCTTTGTAATACATTTTACTATGGTGACTAATGGCATTAAAATATCCTCCAAGCTATGCAAAACAGAAAAGCTAACTGCCAACTTTAAAAAAAAAATTGCCTGAAATCAGTTGCAGTGTATTTTGGGCAACCTTTTGTGTATTTGAAAATATTAAAAATAATTGTTTATTCCCAATTACCATAAACTGAATGGTCGAAAAATCACCTGTAGTTAGAGTTCATTAATTCAGATACTGGAGTGTTAACTCAATTTATACTTGCATGATTGTTCAAGATAATTGTAACTTGAATCCGCTAAAATTATTGCACTCTGTTGCAGTTGGAGCTGAATTTGACTAGACTAAGATCTTTTTATACTGGAAAAAGAGTTGGTTTACTTATCCTGTATGCTTGCTTCCAGTCTGCTTCGGGTTGCCATTTTTCCTTTTACCTAACTAACGCCAAGACCTATGTGCTTTCCTACACGCTCCTTTATCCTTTCATTCTCCACGCTCATTTTCACAAACTATTCTCTGCTTTTTCATAACTGTTGCATATTTTAGACCTTGATCCAACTCTGCAAATACCAGAGCCCAGGATGTACCTGCAACAAACACCCCCAAGAAAACCCTGGTAGAGCTCAACCTTCCAATTTCCATTCCCAGCAAAAGAAAGCCATTTGGAGGATTCCTGCACCTTCACTAAACAAAACTGATGTGATTCTTCTCAGCTTCACTCTTGGGACCCAGTAGCTGAGAAGTCACCACTTTTCTCCATCCCCAGGCAGGGCTGCCACGCCAAGGGACCCTGAACCACCTGGCTCAAGGGGCTGTGTGCTTCAGGGCTTCTTTAGAGAAGGGTTCTGGGTGCCTGTGCTAGAGCTTTCAGGTGCCTACTTCATTGAGATCAAAGCTTTTGTGAACACTTTTTTTTGGTTTGACCTTTTTTTTTTCTTTTTTTTTTTTTAAAAGAAAAAGCCCATTCAAGCCTGTAACAGTATTTTGGTATTTTCACTACGCCTCCAAGCTTAACATCAAACACTTTTGCACCCTGGAAGCAAAAGCCAAACACAAAGATTTTCACAATGCTCTCGGGAGTTCCATGGGAGGTTGGGCTGATTGCAATTTTTTTCCTGCCTAATCATGTCCTTTTTTTTTTATGCCTGAAGTGCTTCCAACACAGAAGATTATGTTTAAGCTAGAAAACATGGAAGAATGCTTGGAAAGCCCCACAGAAGCATAAAAGAAGATTGTTCAACAAGCAAGAGGGGAAGGCATGAAAAAGCTTGGTAGAGACATGAATTCCTGACTGAATGAGGCTATGTGTCTGGTATGTCTGGAATGCTTAATATCCAGTACACTGGGCAACTGCTGCTTAGGGAAACATCTTAAACCATGAACATCTTTATTACAATAGGTGACCTTTCTCCAGATTCTAGTAGGACTATGCACAGCAAAATAAAGCCTCAATGTTTAATTCTGTATTTATATTCCCAATATTATTATACTGCATGTGTTTAGAAATAAAAAGCGCATTATTATTTCTGAAATAATAATTCTTATTATTTCAGAAATTTCAGAAAATTCTTATTATTTCTTATAATAAGAAAATTCTTATTATTTTACAGCGCAGACATTTTATGTCCTCTCTATCCAAGGTACGTTCAAGGTACTGTATGTATGGTTATTAGGAACCTCAGTGGTGTTTTATCACATCCAGTGTGTGTGCAGTAGAAATACATTCAGCTACCCAGTATCATATAAATGTAGAGTTGGCTTATATGCTCTTGCTCTATTTAAACATTAATAATACACATACACACTATGGGTCCAATATCAAATATGGATGTTTTAATGGGATGTCTAAATCTCAGACATGAATGCTCAAATCAGCACTTAGATCCACAGAGTGGGCATTTACACATCTAAGTGTCCATGTAAGTACCCAAATGTGCAATTTGGATATCCTATTAAGATGCCCATATTTGAAAATTAGGCTGACTTCCCAGCATTTTTGGCAACACGTTGCACAGTGAATATGGTGCAAATTAGAGGTTTTTAATTCAACCAAACTAAGGGTTTTTTTATTGTTTTTAAAATAAAATTTGGAGTTCTAGAAATAGGTTTTGCTCTGCCTTTACTTCCAGTGTTTTATACAGTCTTATAATTGTGTACTAGGATGCCAGCTGAACATTGCTGCCTGAAGTCCAATGTCATCATGATAAACAAGTCCTAATGTCTCAGGGCTTATATTGAGGTGTGTCGTATTTTAGTCTGAAGAATCATAAAATGCACTGTCTCAGGGTACTACAAGTTCAGAACCCACTGAAGCAAAGGAGTTAAATAAACTCTCTGTTTTACGGACCCTTAAATTGTAAGTGATGGTCTGTGTTGCACATTGTCAGTATAGCTGAGAAACAATACATGCAATATTTTTCTAATTCTCTACAGAATCTGAGTAGAAATCTGAAAGCCCAGTAACCTCAGTGGAGCAAGAGGACCATAAAAGCATCTGCCAGACAACTCTAGTCAAAGTAGATGCATTAAGATTATCCGCCACTTTGGAATATTTACAGGAACAACCACAAAAGTAACATGAGCCATTTTTAAAAGGTCTCCCAACTTTATTATTTTATAAGGAAATAAAATCTTTTTTGGCCATGAAGTCTGAAGCTTTCTTCCTTCCTTAAAAGAAGGAAAATGACTCGAAATAATACAAAGCCAAAACAGAAAGCATAAAGAAAGTCTGGTAGTTTATAATGAAACATATTTTGTGACTTCCATTTTATTGATATAAACAGAAGTACCTGCTCTGTGACAGCTGTGCCAAGTTTTGGCTAGATTTCAGCTATTTTTAAAGCAAACATGAGCCAACATGTCTTTTTGAGGCTTGACGTTTTTAACACAAGCCACCAATTTATTACTGCAAGCTATTGTTTTAAGCTTCTATTTCAGTCCTGATGAAGTACTTAGAAGTCTGAGAGAAGTTATTTCGTTTTTCCCAACATCATAAGGGAATAAAATACATTATTCCTCCCCACAAACCTTGCCTGTACTAGAACTCTGTATTTCACAGCTTTTGTCTCATCAGTCTAATAGGCATCTGTAAGATAAAGCCTCCATCTAAGATTTTGCGTGGTTTTTTATGTCCTATGTTCCATACGGTCTTTACTCTTATGTTTATTAGTACCTATTTCACCTGTCCAAACACATTCCATGTAAGTTTTATGCTCCACTGCATGTAGTGTCAATTATAGTGACACTGCTCTGTTTCAGTGCACGCTAAAGCTACTTGGACCAATTTTATTTTCTACGCTTTGTTGAGTTGTACCTAAATTCTTTTATTCTAATCATAATCAGAGGTTGGTAAATAATCTTTCTTCATCACCCCCAACTAAACATTTATTAAAATGTATTGACAACCATAGTTAAATGATTTTAAATTTTCTACCTGTCCTGTATACTGACTTCTACAAACTAGGCACTTCTACAAACTAGAAAAACTACTTTAAAGCAATCAATTGTTACAAAATATTAATGAATACCTTGGTCTAGCAAAAATACATGCATAGGCTGCAGGTAATTTCTCTGAACTCCATACAGTGATCAAGAACAAATTAAGTAGATGCTTTGTTCTTTGCAAAACAGGGTTTCAAATATATAGTCTAAATTAATTAATACTCCCAATGGGTGTATTTAAAACTTACACTGATCAATTAAAATTCAATGCTGTACTGTATGACCTATGTGCTCCTAGATTTATGTGAGAAGTAAACTGAACATATATTAAAGCCCAATATAGAATTAGAAAAAATAGGTTTGATAATTCTAGTTCTGTTGCATTCTAGTCCCATAACCCCCATTTGTGATTCCAAATACCTCTAATTTTCCAGCTTGCTTCCCTCTATATTCACTGCAGCGTGTCATAACAGAAAGGAAAAAAGTAAATGCTGTTATGGAAAGCAACGTTCTAAGAACAGAGCATTTTGGAACATTTTTCTTCTGTGGAAAATAATTCAGTATATATTACATTTGCTGTAGCATAATGTCAGATTAGCTGCATTAAAAAAAATAAAATAATAGGATAAAGCACCAGAGAAATATCTTCTCCTTAAATGAAAAGCACAGCTTGCATCTCCCTCTGTGGTTCATACCTGCTTTCCTCTCCTCATAGGCCATTTCTTTTTCCCATTTTACCTCACTGTTTGCAGAAACTGAGAGTAGGAGAGAAAGCACTCTTTGCAGAGCAGGAGATTATAAGTTGTGTTCCCAATGCTTACAGGATTGCCACAACTGTGACAACTGTCTCTGTTTCCTTAAAACTTACCTCCCGAGGCAGTCTCTAAGGTTTTTCCCCTTTACTGAAATGCGATTTTCTCCCACCACTCTGAATACAGCCGTAGCCAGAATACTTTCTACAAATATGGTCACCACCTCTCTGAAGTCATTGCAGGCAAATATTAAATTGCCCCCAGTAAAAAAGATTAACTTTTGTTTCTGCATTCCTTATAGGTGGCTGTGGCAGAAAATGGGGAAATAGAGCAGAAAAGCAGGCTAGAAGAGAAGAAGCAGGGAATACTGTAATTGGGTAAGGTGCCATGGGGAAAAAAGAGAAGGACAACATGTGGAAAAGGAACCGGAGGATAATGAAGTAGATAGTGAATAAGCGAGAAACAGTAAACTGCGAGGCAAGGAAGAAGAGAGATGAAAACTGGAATGCAGGAGGATGGGCTGGGGGGGAGTAGGGGAATGCCAGCTCCTAGATTTACCACAGAGAACTCGATGGGTACATTTTTTTTAATGTTGGTTGAGGTTTTCTTATCAGCCAGAGGGACTCCTGCCTTTTAAGTCAAATTAAGACTAAAGTTAGTGTTACTAGGAGAGGAGATTCGGAAAGTCCAAGTAGCATCAGAGAGCAAGACTTAACATTTCCTTTTATAACCAAAGCTAATATTAAAGAAAATTGTGAGGTACAAAAAATTTAGACACAAAAATACAGTGAAATCAATATTAAGACTAAGAAAGTTCTGCACAAAACATATTATAGGCTGAAAAATCAATTTTGGAACTTTCAAATACACTGTAATAAAATATTGCAGACAAATGGAAGAATACTCCCAACCATGGAAGTGTGAAATATCTCCTTTATATATATAAAGAGATACAGTATTGCAATAACTGAGAAATACTTACTTTATCAACTAAAATTAGGAAGACCTAAAATACCTCTATATCAAGAAGTATATAATATATCTAGAAATATTACAGAGACTGGTAAATATGTGCTTAGAGAATATTCTATGAAATACCTACAAGAGAAAGAGAAACAAAATCGCCTGAACTGTAAAAAACCATATATTTAATTAACTAACACTAGGAAAATTGTGAAATAAAGTACTACATGTACAGAAACACAATGAAATAAAAGACATACAGAACTTAATCCTGCTTTCCCTTATGGTGAAGTGATACAGTTCAAGAGAATGGGACTATTCTGGATCCACTCAGTGGTAAGCAAAAGAAGAATTTCTCCTATTGAGTATATATTATTTAGTCTTTAAGAAACAATAAAAATAGTTTTGGAAGCTAAAAATACCTGCCAAACATACAATAGAGTTCACTTTTGAAATGTGAAATTTTAAGGGCCTCTGCATGAATCTTTCCCTGACAGCTAGACTCGGAAAAGTCTGTGGAGCAGCTGAACTTATTCCAAACAGCAATGGTTTTTTCTTAAGCAAAAATTACTGTTTTAGACCAAATACAGATATTGTGAGACTCTTTTGTGCGATCCTTACAATGAATTAGAGTGTCATATTTTGCTGCAGTGCAAATAGAAGTGACAGTAAATATTTTTCCTGTCCTAGTTAGGAAAGAACTCATGCATTTAAGAGGGACTGTTCTGTATGCTGGATCTGAACTCCGGATGTTCTTCTTTCTGGGTAGAAACCTGCAGTGAAAAAAATTACAATTTGTAGGCTGTATTGTCAACTATTGCAATTTTTATTGAGAGCTTTGTGCTATCCAGTGATTTTCCTAGATCTCATTTCCTGAATTGAAGGTATTATGTGAAAATCTGTTTTCTTTTTCCTTAAAAAATGCCTTGTCTTTACTGTGATACTGTGATGCTTTAAGCACAAATCCCAATATACCAAAACCAGAGGTGAATATTAAAAAATCTCGTTTTAAGATTATATTATGTTTTTGTGGAACAGACTAATAATAAACCCAACTCTCTGTTTCTGGCATCATGCCTTCCTTCTCTCAGCAAGTTATAAAAATTCTTACTTACAGAACTTATGATCGATAACCGGACTCAAATTATAGAAGCACTTGAGGGGAGGAGGAGTTGTACTAGTTTCTGTAACACCTTATTTCTTATTAATACGATTTTGCTACTTGTGCTCACTGGCAAAACTGTGCATGTTGCTGCCTATGTATAAATAATATGACCTGTCCTCTAATTATATATCTTGCCTGTTGTTGTGTTACATGGTCCATCCATGGGTAGAAATTACAAAATAACAAGTGGCAAAAAAGTGACAAAATTCAGTAATAGACATGTTTTCCATCTCCTTACCCCCAAATTAAGATTGAGAAATTTCGTGTTACAGTTCAGTTCTACACCCAGACTGAAGGACAGCAGAGACTGCAAGGGCAGCAATATTCATTTGAATACATATTAGGTTAACACAATCCACAAAATTCAACTGGTTTTGATTTTAAATTTTGTTGTTGTTGTTGTATTCACAAGACCCTCATAGAACAGCATGAAGAAGCAGCTATCTGGACAGAGGAAATGATTTTCCAAAGAGAGAAGTGATATCAGTACATTAAGAGAGAAAATAGGTTTTTCAGGAGTTAACAGAAGAACAAAGAAAGAAAGGTTTGTGATGAAAAGATTGCTGGAAGAAACAGCGCAGGCAGTGCTTATATTAAAATGCATCTGATCTAGAACTTATTTGCCCGAGATTCCCAATGTTGACACTGGCAAACAGACTTGGCTGTCCCAGGAGCTCACATGCATATTTCTTCCCCTCAGGACAGCCTCAACGAAGGGAATAAAACAGCTTTCAGAAAGAAATATCTCTGTTCTGGCCCAAGCAGCAACAGGTTGTTTGTCACCTGCAGCATTTCCTCACAGGCATGGTAACACAACACACTCAGGCTTCTCCGAAAATATATCTTGTGATGCGGCTTAGAAGTGAAGAGCTGCATGTTAACCAGATACTGAAAAATAGAAGCCTACGATGAAGAATAACAAGGGGCAGGAAATTACCACCTCAATCTCTTCAGCGACAGAAGGAAAGAAGATGAGAAGGAAGCCAATGGGTTCACCTGGGTGTGGGACCTCCTCATTCTGCTCTTCCCATTCATTGTTGATGAAAACCTTCATTGTTCAGCCTCTTTCCTGGAGTTGATCCCTTTCAAGCCACTGGGCAACCAGTGTGCCATCACAGATTACAGTGTAGGAGAATTCACCAGGAACGTCAAACACCAAGGCTCAGGTCCCTGCTTCGCAGCAGTTTAATTGGCACAAAACAGAACAGCTACCATTAAGGAGAAAGAGACCCCTCCGGTGAAAAAGAAGGGATTATTTGCAGGTGATATGTAGAAAGTCAACATACGTGGGAGGCATTTGGAAAGTGAAGAGCTGGGTTTCCATCCTGAACCAGGCCAGATGTTTTTGATGAGCTTCCCTTGCCATAGCAGTGTCGACTGGCTTTCTGACTTTTGTGTTATTTCTACCCTGAACTGCAAAATCTTTCTCCAAAAGGTAGGATGAAAGAGAAAGTTTCCACTGAAAGTTTTAGGTTTGGTGAATCATTTTTCTATGATGAAAAGCCATTTTGTCACAAAATTCCTGGAGAGCTCTAGTGGAGATACTATTGTCTAGTATATCTGTCAGACAGCCCTCCTAATTAAGCTATTTTTATACAAGATTCTTGGTATAGTTTGTGAATCACAAAGCTTATGACTCTAGTTCCATATCACCACAGGGAAATTCTCACAGAGGGAAATCATAATGCTGTGCTCCACAACCCAAAATCGTTATATTCTTCCATATATCATCTTCCATACTGGAACAGACTGTCCTCCTCTCATAGCAGCCTTTCAATTCCCTCAAATCACGGAAGAAAAAGGAGAGGTCTTTGTATGAACAGAGAGGCATTTGATCAAAGCTTTTCATGTGATACTGGACCTAGAAGTATTTGATAACATCACAGTTAGACATATTCATGTCAAACTTCAGAAAAGGAAAAGGTAAAATGAAAAGTAAAGAAGTCTGATGTTTATTTGAAGTACACACAACAGATGTAAAACCACGCCAGGCCATCATGTCAGTACTGACTGGAGGGTTGAGTTGTTCCCCAATTTCTACATCGTATTTGCTCCATTAACAAAACTTTATTTAAAGGGGTGATGAAGTAAGTTAAAAATTTTTAGTCAAAACTGAAGTACAGTTTTGGAAGAAGAGCCTTCTAAAATTCATGCAGTAATTAATAAAAAAATTACAATGACAGTTACAACAACCATACCTATTTAGATTCTCCAAGGTTTCCTCCCACTAGCACCATGAAAGTAGAAGAAGGGTGTTGGGTGAAACTAATGTTTGGCTCCAGCTCTGGCACACATCATCAGGAGCAAGTGTTGGTTTGCTATAAGAGTCACCTTTTTATATTTGATTCTTGCCTCAGGTTGGTTCATGCTTCAGAATTAGGTGCCAATAATAATTTAACAGTATTATTACCATTCTGGCCATTACCATCACTGTCTTTCCCTTCCTAACTCATTTTCAGGTTGTCTTTCAGACACTGTATAGATCATCTACCTATTCTTTCATATTTTAGAGTGCAATGGTTGTGGCATCACCACTATTTTATTTTATTTTTCTCTGTTATTCCTTTCTTTTTAAATAATGGCACGCACCTCAAATAAATAAATAAATAAAGCTTGTGAGAGCACAAAACCACTTAAACACACCATGGACAGACATGTCTGTAGCATTTTTGTTTATCACTACATCTTGTCAAGGTCTGTTTAGCTGTCCATCCGTGCTATTACAGGAACACAATCAACAGCACAGTGGAAACAGGTGCATTACAGCAACAAGCCCTTTTACATGTTGTGCCTGAAGACTGCTGAAGAATTGATTAAAATCAAGACAAATCACTGGACTAGTACTCATTCCTTTCTCTTTTTACTTTCTCTTTCAAATCCTGCTCTGCTGGAGAGAATAGCACAGTTTAAAGCTAATAATCTGAGATGCCAAACTTGTCATGCAGAAAATTGTTCCTTGATCATGTATCCTTGATCATGTTCCTTGATCCTGTATCATGTAACTTCCATTAAACCTCCTCTTCCTCACAGAACTACCAGGTTAGAGGGAAGTGAGGAAAGCAACTTGTTAAGAAAGGAACACCACATTTGGAGTCCAATAGTGTGTGTTGGGCTTGATATTCACGAAGGAGAAGAAAAACACTGCAGACAAGCAATCTCAACATACATACATTTCCAAGTGGGTATATATAATAATATATTCAAACTATCCATAAGAAGATAACGATGTATAATGCCTCGCTTCCCATTAAATAAAAGTGCTTGAAATCTGTAACCTGAAAACCTGAACTTTTAAACAAAAAAATTCAAGTGTGGGAACACGAAGCGGTGAACCCCGCAGATTTTCAGGTGTTCAGGATCTCAGAGAGCCTTTTTAGTAAAGAAGCAGAGGATAGAGAACAGAGGTGAGAACAGAGGACACTGGTCAAGGTCTCCTGTTGACAGTTTCTGTCACTAAGTTTTCTTCCTGTAACAATAAGTTTACTTTTCAAATATGTATATGCCATTTCTATAGCAGAAAAAAAAAAAAAAGAAAAAAAAAAGCATATATTCACTGAAAGCTATCTATGAGTAAAAGCTGTGTGTTTGGATACACACAACATATTAAATTATGTCAATATAGCTTTTTTTTTGCCACAGTAGCAGATATTTGTGATGAGAACAGCAGGTATCATTCCATGGTGCATCAAAATTTATATTGCATTTTTAAGGATCTCCGTTACTATTTGCTTTCATTATAAAGAAAAAGATTTTTTCTACAATACTTGCTCTCAGTATGCAGTTGCTGAAACTGTTATAAGTATGCAATAAATATTAGAAAATTTTAGGAATCGAAGAAGCACTTCAGTTTGGAGCTGTAAGAAAATCTTCCTGGAAGTTCAGTATCATCTATAAAGTTGGCAACATACTTGGCTTTAGGTCACTGTCTGGATACTCGGTTCTCCCACATGCGGGCTTCTCAGGATCTGGGTCTGCATGTATCTGATAGCAACACCTGTCATCCATTTGCCTTTTTGATTCCATACACATTTCACTTCTGTACACTTTTTTAAAGGAACTTAAATTGACACCTTACATTCAATAAATTGAAGTATCAGGTTGCAATTTCTGCTTTCAGATTTTGTCTCTACAATTAACCCTATTTTGAAAGAAAATAAGATGAGATTAATACAAACAGGTGTTATTTGAAGGCTCTAAAGTTCTCTTGGAAATGCAGTATTATCACAATTTCAAGCACTGTTCCATAAATGTTACCTAATTATCTCCTGCCAGCCAATTTTAACTCAGTTTTTCGCATTGCTTGTCTCAAAAGAGGAAAGCAAAACCTGAAAGCAGAAAACTTGGCTGCTTTCAGATACCACTATAATAATGAAATTCATAGTCTATGTACTTTTAGAGAATCATCAGAGGCCATAATACTTAAGAGGCAGCCTGGGCCTCTTTTTAACTTTGCACTGAATCGATGTGCCTAATCAGTACCATTGTAGTGGTGGTACCAGGAGAATTTTGGCTGCTTTGACTGAGGGCTTCTATTTTTTATTTTTTTTTTTTTCAGATTTGGTGCTTACTTCTCAGTGAATTCAGGGGGAGGAGTGGGATGCACACAGACTACAGATATATATATATATTTGTACATGTACTTGCAAATGTAAAGTCTCAAAGTTTTGGAATATCACAAGTAAAGCTTACTTCACAGATTTCCCTAATGTGTCTGATGTAAATCCCAGCTGCTGCAGAATATGAAATAATCAAGTTCCTTCCTCAATAGAGTCAACATTATTCAATGCTATAGAGGAGACATTACTTCTCCTACATCATCTTCCTCCCTATGCCTCCCTACAGAAGCACTATGCTTCTGTAGACTTAGTGGTGTTGGAGCATTTTAGCCATAAATCTGTAATTTGTTTAGGCAGATTCCTTCATTCTGTGCTGTGTAATTTCTGCAGTAGAGTTCTCTAAGTGAGACTTCGTAAGCTTGACTCCCACAGCTGATGCCACTTAGCCTGCTGCAAATTGATGTGGATGGCTCTCTTGCTTTGGAGACCGAACACTTTCACCTTCACAGTACACTCAGCTTTCACTGGCCTGGGGGCTTAGGAACCTGAGATACATTCTTAACTAGGAAATTCCACTTTGCATTGCAACATGCCATAATCATACTAGTGGACTGAAATTTCAAGTATGCTAGAAAATTCCACCTTGTCACTCTTCAGAAGGGCAATGATTCCAAGAATTAGCACATTTCCCTCATCTCCACTTCATTTTAACACTTGAAACTAAGTACAGATTCTAGTTCAACCAATGAAAGTCAAACAAGTCAAGTACAGCAGTAGCTTGTGCGTATTTTCTACTATTATTTTAATTATATGCATAGTAATACTGTATTTATCTGATCATTTTCACACACCCCTTTGGCACTGTTGAATGCTTATCAATGACAAAAATGACAAAAGACAGAAAAATCATGACAAAAATGACAAAAGCCAGGAAATTCAATGGCAGGAGTGGAACTTTGCCGTCTTGTTGCGGTACGGCAAATCAAAACACAGGCTGTGACCTATGTCATATTTAAGCCTCTAGGATTTTGTCAGTTGATGTTACAATCTTCTAAGCTATGTTTTTATCTGACAATCCTTTCAGTTTTTCTCTTAATGACAATTTACAAAATAGGTTTAAGGAAAACTTCATTCCTGGTGACAAGATTACACCATTCGATGCTTTTAGATGTTAAGACAGGATAATCAGACACCTTACCTGTCTGGTAGCTACCCTGGGGTACTTTATGACCTCCTACCAAAAATATATATTTGTCATTAATCTAGGGTCAGTTATTGACTCCCTTAACCTACAAATGTTGTTTGTACACAAATGACATCAATGAAGTATAAATTACTGGAGATTCTACCCGAAGGATTTGTAAATAGCATCATTCCTTTCAGTATCTGGATGCCAGCTATCAGGCGGAAAATTCACATGAGAGTTAAAAAACATGAGGTTAATTGAAATTAGCCTCAACTGAAAAAGGAATCTTGAAAGAATTTTGAAGTTCCATTAAGTATTAAAATAATATTTATTCCCATGTGGAAGGCAGAAATTTATCTCAGATAAAGGGCTGTGACTGTGTCTCTGGTTTTCTTTATCTTCCTGTCTTGATTTTCCTTCAACACATTTGACACATCCTGGGAATTGTTTCTCTGCTGCTTTCAAGTATATTTCTTTTTTTTTTTCACCTTTCTTCAGTGGTGGATTCCTTGCAAAGCCCCATGTAGAAGACCTTTGTTCTGACAATTGTCTCCAACAGCCTTTCTGAGGTGCATGCTTCTAGCTGCCCAGTGAGTCTTCTGCTGGGCAAAAAACTTGCTTTGCTGTCATCCTTGTGAGTAGAAATGTAGACTTGCCTTTCTAAAGCAAACACTGAAAAGTATGGATTACATTTAAAAAACATCTATGGAAAAAGTTTACATACTGTAAGATCAAGATCCTTGACAGCTGGCAGGCAGTGATACAAAATGCCTGTGATTATAGATCTGTGTGTAGGACATTCACCTCCTATGAGGGAGAGCAGGAATTGGTATCATTAGAGCTCTGCCACCAGCTTTGCTTCTGAAACAAAGATCTAAACCCTTCACAGAGGTTCATGTCCAAGAGCAGCCACAGACAACACATTTCTATTTACAGTGCTTGCTCCTAGATGGTGGTTCCCAAATTGAGTCCTCTGGAGCACAACGATACGTGCTGTTTGTCATCAAGGTAGTGCCAAATCGCATGAGTCTGCTTTTCCTCTTTCTCACAGTTAAATTACATTAGATGACAGAGAGAAAAAAAAATCAAATGCTCTACCTTAACATTATGTTTCCCTATAATCAGCTGCTGTAAATACCACTGAGATGTTACTCAGACAGCAAAGAAAGGAAAAGCCAATCCATAAAATCTTTATTTTAACATGCCATCCAAGCAATCGAAATATTTGAAAACGCCTGTTTGAGGAATAGCAGGAAGAGCTCACTGCAGGCAGAATGGTTTTCACATGGCCTAGGTATCAGGGTGATGGGCACCTCATCACCAGTCAGTGCCCATTCAGTGGAACAAGTAGTCTGCTGCAATGCTACAAACCTCAGTTCTCCAGTCAAAAGAAACTCACTTGTTCACTCATGGCTCTGCCATGTGGTATCTTAACATAAAGATTGTGCTCTATATTATCATTCCCTTTGTATTTACCAACAGTGTAGTTGATGATTAACAGATCTGGATAGACAAAATGCATGGGCCAAGATCTAATTACAGATGGGAGTCATATTTTTGGGGTGGCAAAAAGCATTAAAAGGCTCTATCATGGACAATTAATTGGGTCACTGCAATGTTAAAAGCAAGGATGGTATCAGCACTAACAACTCATTAATGCCCCCTTGACATAGCTTTTGAATGGTGTATGACCCAGGAAAACCTGTCTCTGGCATTTCTGATAGGGAGGGAACTATAAAAAAAGGCCAAACAAAATTGTACTGAGATACTCTAAAACTATCTTTAAGCATATTAGGGTTGTTAAAGTATTTTTGGACTGTTTACTGGAGGTGAATTAATGGAGATATGCACTGTTGTATAGAGCTAGCTTCCCTCTTCATTATAACATTGGGGTTTTTCTCCTCTGCTCCATACTGTACTGTCCTGTCAGTTCTGCGTTCATCCTCTCATGTCAGCCTCTCTGTCTCTCACTATATATACACCCTGATTTGTCTCCTGCTCAGTAACCTACCTCTTTGTTTCCATCCTTTGTTCCATTTATCTTTCTGATGGCTGACATGATAGAATTTGACAAGACTGACATAATCCACAGTGGGATTCATCTTAATATTTTTTTTAAAAAAATACAAGCAAAAAATACATTCCCAGAAGTTTTTAATCATAATATTTTAAACAATGTTTTACTCTGAAAGCATAAAATCTAAGGTTATGAAAATTCATATGTTACCTTAAAAATTAGTACCATAAACAGATAAGAAAGTACCACAGTGTCACAAACATGAGTAATTCATTTAACAAATAATTGTTCCCTCTAGCTCAAACATACAGGACAGTTTAACTTCCATTTCTCAGGTGGGATTGCTTCTCTGCTGTGCACTTGAATTTTTCATCTTTCGCTCACAGTATACTAGCTCTGGTCTTACAGCGCTTGAAATCTTGTAGCCAACCTGCCTTTGCCTTCATGCCAAGGTCAGAATCGTCTTATCAACTTTTTTTTGACTGACCTACCACCTTGAGATTTTCTGATGGCTTAAATCAAAAGTTTTGGAAATACTCAGAATTCAACAGTACCACCGAACGAATGGATTGACCAGTGTAGTGGAAAGTATGACATTTGTGCCATCACAAGATGTGTGGGACTAATTTATTTTGCTTGTAGCTCTTGAGCTTGGGTGTATGAAGCCTTTTAACGTGAGCCCTCATGTATGTTTTCTTATGGTGGGAGAGTCAGGAAACGCGAAATCTGTGAGAACGTTTTGGTAATGTCAATATGGAATTGTCAAACTGCCAAGGCAATGCTAGTAGTTTGGAGGAAAAAAGGATTGAACAGAAGGATCTCAGTCCGAGAAAAACATTTCAATTAGATATAGAAAGTGTGTTTATTTCAATTTTTGTGCACTACTGATTGCATTTGTGAAAATCCGTATTCACATCATCTGTATTAACAAAACCATTAATAACAAAGAACTAAGTAATGTAAGCTGTCTGTCAGTGGGCTGTCAGATTACTTTATCTCTACTTGTACTCCTTATTGTCTCAGGACCAGGTCTGATATAAAGCCAAATTAGAAACTGAAGAGACCAGTTGTTATGAGAGGGCTTTGCTGGGCTTTGGAGGGTACAGGATCATGAATCAGCTGTTCTAAAAGCTCATTCAGTGCCTACTTGAGATAACAGTTTCAAAAATAGCATTCACCTGAAAAAGTAATAAAGTGATACCCTATCCCACATTTTAAAAAAGCACACACTGTCTGAAATTCAAATGCATCATTAATCTCTACCAAGTCCCATTGAATCTATTGGTACTCAAGTGCACAGCTACACATACTGGGAAATAAAGCTTAACTTTGTGACAAAGTTCTGCAATAGTTGTTACCACAAAGTCATTAAATCTTCAACTCATCTTACCTCAATAAGATAGATATGCTTAAATGTGATATATTTTTATGGTAGATATTAATACTTCAGTAAGCAATATTATGATTAAATAAAAACAGAAACATTTTCAAAATTCCTTAAGGATATTCATCTATGACAGAGAATAAAAAGAACATAGACTTTGTTTATTTTCTATTAGAAGCAGACATTTCTTAATCTTTTTTATTAATGCTTTCCAGATTTTTTAGCTCTTTTTATTAGGCAGGCATCTAATTTCTCTCAAACCAAAGTGTTCTGATAATCAGAAGAATCATGTTGGCTATAATGAAGAAGTTAAAACAAAAAATATGTTTTTAAACTTCTGTATTATCTCTAGTTTCTGAACAATTTTCATATAGCCTCGAAATCACTCGAAAATAAATATCACTCGAAAATAAAAATTACAGTCAAGAAGTTAAAGAGGATTTTAAAATATTTTCAGCTCCTGGGCATTATCCAACACATAACAATAAATATAACTATCAAATCAGAATAATTTTATGACAATGGCTCTTTTTATCATTATTCTTGTCACAATCTTCTCACCTATTACTCAGTTCTCAAAATCCTGTCTTTAATCTGCTGGATTTAAGTGTGAAAAGAGGTTGCAAACAATGGATAGCTGCTGTAATCCTTCAACAGAGCAGAGGGGGTTAAGTAGCACCACTTTACTCATGCCTGAGTTCTGTGATTTGTGAGTTTAAGTAAAACCTTTTAACATTATTTAAATATACCAGGTTGATTTCTTTTTTCTTCAGCTAAATTGCTAACCAACTTGCTGAATCTTAAATTGCTCCCATTTCTACAGGAACCATGCCAGGGTATTACAGACAAAATGGCTAAATTGGTTCTGGAGGGCACCATAAGCTGTTTAAAATAAGATTACATTTATTTTTTTAAACATCTTGTTTGTATGTATATATGCATGATTTAGAGTGTTGGTATTCTGTAATTTAACTGTATGATTTTATGCCTGCTGAACTTTAGGATGCTCATGAAAATTAGGTTCCTGTTTCTCTTGTTCCTCTGATGAATGAAATTTCAATAAGTATTGTCTTAGCCCCTTTCTGCCTGCCTTGTGCTTTCATGCTAACCATTTTCAATCATGGTCTACTATCGTGTTTTTTCCTATTTAATTCTCCTATTTGCATGCATCTTTACATCCTTTCTTGCAACACTCTCTTTCTTAATCTGTGCATTATAGTGCCTATTTCCCTTCCCCTACCTATTTCCTGTGTGATACCTGTTAGAACACCCTTAACCTTTATCCTTTTTGTATCAGCATCTCCACAAACTGCTGTAATGCACATTCAAAAATTGCAAAGGAAAGCATAATTCCCAGGGAGCAGAGGGCAGGTATTTGTGAGAGTCCAGGAAGGACTGGAAAACAATCTCTTCACGGCAGACCTGATTCACCTCTGTAAAGTACCTGCTAGTGGAGATTTTATTTTTTACCTCACTGTGCACATTCCAGGGAAAGCAGAATCAGCCCCCTTGCCTTCTCAGCTTTAAAGACAAGGAAGATCAGGTAACACCTCCTATAGCACAAGCACAATAGCACCTGCCAGCATCACACCACACCACATCTGTGTTTAACTTGGAAACTGCATTTATCTGCAGAAATTTTAGGCCAGATAAGACATGAAACAGGAAACAGTGAAGTCCGAGACAACAACTAGTAATCTTGTGCTTCCTGCCTAGTATTACAATGCTGAAAATATTGTGGTTAAAGATAGAGAAACATGATTTTAACAGCAAGGTAGCAAATAGCCCCTCTCTCTAAAAGTCTTCTTAACTTAGCTTTCTGATCCTGACAAACAAATGGAGAGTATGCTCTATTTGAGCTTTAAACTGAAAAGGGGGAAAATACTTTCCCAAACAATCAGAGAATTCTTTTAGCTGTGGAGATAGAGTACCCAGTTATTTGACATACAAGCAGACTTTTCCCTTGCTATAATTATGTATTTAAGATACGTAATTAACCGTTTTGTAAACTTATGTCTCAGCTGAAGATCACACTCACTGAATTCATATCCTTGTTTTGATATACAGTTTAAATGAGGACCCTGATTCTACTAATCCAAAATACACACATTTCCTTCTCAAGCATGTTATTTTAGAATCAAGGACTGTAAATTCAATGCCCTGAGTAACTAAAGACTGTTAAAAAAAAAAACACCAAAAAACACTGGGCTGCACGAGGTTCTGTGAATCAGCTTGTCTGCCACAAAACATTAATTCTGACAGACTAGAACAGAAAAACCCATTGATAAGAAAACAAACAAACCAAACAAACAAAACCAGAATTAAACTGTGTATAAGATCTGCTCATTATTTCTTTCCATATTGCCACTTACTACCTAATGAAAAGGATTAATTAATCTGTTGGGGTTGAATCATGCCCTTTCTAGATGGAATATTTTTCAGTATGAAGTTCCATCATCACTGCAATCCAGGAGTAAGTCATGACATTGTAATGACAGTAAGGCTTTCCACCTTGTTAAAGCCTGGCTTTTTCATTCTTCAAGATGACTAGGACAATTTTGAGGCTAAGGTGCTGGGCATGTGATGTATCAGCCCAACAACAGAATTCCTAAGGCAATTCCTACTATTCCAAAAAGTAGTTCTTTTGGATCACAACCTCCAGTGATATAAATTGTCATTGGTCCACTACCTCAGTGCTATCACTCAAATATAGAATTGTTTGAGTTGGAAGGGACCTTAAAGATCATCAAGTTCCAACCCCCCTGCCATGGGCAGGGACACCTCTCCATTAGAGCACATTGCTCAAAGCCCCATCCAGACTGGCCTTGAATCAATAAGAAAAACATGGGAGTCACTGTTCAAGCACTGATCATTAGAAAACCCCACTGGGTTTGTGAACAGTATTAAACTATGCCTTAGACCACCCACTCAGTTATGTATTATCTCCACTTATGCATTAGTAACATGAAACTGAGACACTGTCAGGTATGAGGCTGGACTTAATTTGTAGTAGAGCCAAAACCAGAGATGATATCTTCTGAATCCTCATCATGCAATTTGTCCTTCCAGTTACTCTTCCAACATGTTAAAAAAAAAAATCAGTGTAGCATCTGAATGAAACTGTCAACAGCCAGCCATTCTTTATGAGTGAAACCCTTAAGAGATTTGTTAAGATCAAGAGCATCAGCTAACATTGCAAAGTGACAGTTTTTACACATGAGAACTCTATATCTACCTGTTATCCTTGTTTCCTGAAAAAGGGGCTCACCTCAAAGCGTAAAAGGAGGCAGAAGGAGCTGAGAAGACTGTGGTTGATGAGTGCTGGATAGGGGTAGCATTTACTGGAGGGGTGAAGAACCCATAAAGAGCACATCAGCATACAAATATGACACTCTGCCCACACACACACCTGCATTAGATTATAATTGCTTTTGTGGCTCAGCAACAAAATGTACATCTAGATAGTGGTGATCTCATCCTGAGAAACTGTTTTTTCACCTTACTCAGGATTTTTTTTTAAATGATGTAATTATTTAGAACTAATTAAAAATGGTTTTGAATTGAATCACAGAATAAAATGTCCAGATCCTTATTTATCAATGCCCCAGCAGTTTAGCATTCTAAATCCCAGTTTTCTTCAGAAAGATGTTTCTGTACAAAATCATGGGTTTTGACCAGCTATTCTGTCTAAACCGTTCCTGTCATGTTTTTTACATTGCCCAGTCACTCTGTGTTGCATGACTGTATTGATATATGTTGTAAGATGGCCATATTTCAAAGTACCTAGGCAACTCGCAAATGTATGAGAAAATCCCAACCTCCTTCACTTTTTCCTCATCTATAGAGATAAACTTCACCAAATGCCAGCTGTGAGATCAGTCAATAGAAGAGCATCTGAGGAGTAAAGGACATATATTGAAACAAAATTGCACACAAAATACACAAAAAAAAGATTCCTCCAAGTAAGTTTGTTACTGTTTATAATTAAGAGTAGTAATGGTATAAAAGCACTAAGGATTGTTTGTAAGCCATCTATATCACCACCTGGCAGGGTATGAAGACATTTGGTCCTACACTCAGTAAATTCACTCTCTCACTGCTGTTATCACAGAGTTGTTTCAACCCCTTTCAGATCATCTCCCTATTCAACCTCCACATAACCTGCGAACCAAGCCAGGACTGTGCAGGCTGACTAAAAATCAAGACATTCATACCCCATTTGTGTGCAAAATAGACACCTCATGGCATTAACAAGACTAAGTCTTAAATTTCAGGAGTCACTTGAGAGGCATCATATACCAGTGTTAGTAGACTCTTTGATCTCTTGTGGCTGAGAAGTCAATAACTCTTTCTTTACTTCTCCACCACCCCGGGAGGGTTGCTCAGAGGGGGCAGCAGATGCATACCTAGACAGTGACTTAGATAATAAATCAGGAGAATGGGCTTCTCAGCCTACCCATGGCCAGCAAGTCATGTTTGCAATATCTCTATCCCTCTGGCCATCTCTCAGGCACTCATTCTCCTTAAACTGGAGTGTGTGGTGCTGTGGATAAGCACGTCAGAAAGCATTTTAAATTAGGTCAATATGGAGCAAACTACAAAGCCACTTCTACACTATGTATGTAAAGTGGACTCCTCCCTCCGCCAGCGATGCAGGTGGAGCTACGTGACTAGGCTAACTTCTACCTTCTCAACACACTCACAGCTCTGGGAAAACTCTGTCACAGGTGCCCTTCTTACCTCAGAAACACTAACGTGTTCTCACTGAAGACCACTTACAAAGGAAATTTAGCACCAAGGAAAAGCAGAGTTGATTTTGTCCAAGAAGATGTGGATCATAGAAGCAGAACTGTAGGACTAGTTCAGAGTCACACGCATAAGTGTCAGCCAGCCTGAATGTCTCTCCTGGAGCTCCACCAGTAATATCAAACAATAGAACCAAAGAAATGTCTTACATGTCCCCATTCTTTGTTGCTCCTTACTACACTAAATCCTTTCTGACAAAGCATGGAGCAGACCAGGAACAACAAAAAACCCTAAATGGTGGTATCTCAGTCCTATGATAGACTTAAATCTTGACAGAGTGTTCATGTTGAGCTGTTAAAACTATTTTACAAATCAACAAAGGGCAGGGATTGTGAAAGTAATTTATTAAAGCTGGAAACAGAAATTCATTTGACCATTTTTCACCCATTGACCACTCTTTTATGCTTACTTTTTCTTTTGTTCCAGGATATATATGTGCTTTCTTAGAATCTTTCTTTTTGCTGTTGTGAGTAATCCAGTATTTTACAGACTTACCGATGATTAGCATTCATGTAGCTTTTACATGGCAGGCTTCCTACATAACTTAAAGGAATTCCAGTTTTCTTTGTGCAAATAGCTGACTTTTCAGGGTTTAAGGGTATGAGGAATGAATTTGTTCAGAGACCACAAGATCTTTATCCTTTGACAGTGTCGCAAATCCTTTATTCTCAAATTACTCAGCAGGCATGGTTTTCCTGATACTTCCACCTGGTGCTCCATAACACGTTGGATAGGTGTGAAGAGCGTCTTCATTTCAAATAGGATTTGTTTGTCCTGTTTTAGTGTGCTCAAGAGGAAATACCGTGTAGTTTCCCTAAACTTTCAAGTGAATTTCAAAGTTAGAAATGCTCTGGCATACCTTATCTAGCACTGACTCCTGTAGGTCTGATTAGCATTTGTAGTATAACTTTGTTGGCAACTGATCCTTTGACCTTTCAGGGGTCTAAGAAACATTGTGAAATATCACTGGTGTGATAACTCCATGCATAGCATATCAAGAGAAAGTGAGAAAATCAGCAATGCTTGTGTGAACTAAAATGAGTTTTTCACAGCTCAAGCAATCCATAAAGCTTTCTCTTCAATGTTTTAAGAACTTTTCACCTCTTTAGTAAAATAAAGGCTCAAAATGGAAGAAAATGAATTCCCTCTCTTTCTGTCTTCATATTTTTACACCTATGTGCTCTGCCAAAGCATTTTTGCACTAGAAGATATAATGTTGAACTCTCTAACACTCTGCCCACCTCATACCTCTGCCTACGTTTCCATCTTGTTTTCTCTTCACAGTCAACATAATAGATCAAACAAACAATCCTTTCATCTGGAATCGTCTGAGAAAATGCCCATTCTTTCATTGGACATCACTGTGGTTATTTATGCAAGTGGGAGTGTGTGTCTACTATATATTTATGTGTATGATCTTGTATACACCTGTGTATGTATGTGTCATTGCATATGCTTTGTGCATGCTCTTTGCCATCTCTTTGAAATTACCAGCACTTCCATTGCACAGTTCAGTGACTCAGAAATATGCCAGTATTGACCTCCTTCTGATATACCAATTCAACCACCATTCCTGCTTGTCTCAATTTCTTGTCTCTATCTCTCAGAGCATCTAAACTAAGGGAGGAACAGCTAGAGAGAAAACAGATGAAAATGTGGTGGATGAACCCTGCTACTTAAAGGCCAGCAATCCCTTAACTCACAAGTGTCTACTCAAAAACTCACTCTTTTTTTTTAGCAGTTTTTTCATAACCATTGTAACAGGACAGCTGATATCTATCTCTTCACAAAAAAAAAAACCAGAGTGAGATCTGCAGTTCTTCTCACTGTTTTTACAAGTGCAGTGATCTTAGTCTGTGAGGATCCCCATCCCCATCCACAATGGGATCCACAGAAGCTGTACCTTCCCAGCATTAACATTTCTAGGACCGAAGTAGAGACAGGGATAGAGCTGGGAGGAGGGAGGACAGGCAGCATCTTTTCTTATGCTGTGTGCTGGGTGTCAAATGGAAGGGAGATTCAGAAAATCAGAGGAAGCAAGCAGAGGTTACCATAGCCCTACCCTCAGATGGTAACTGGAAATGAGCCAGCACAGAGAGATTTGGTCCTGTGCACAACCCCTCCTGCTTTGCAGGGCATCTCTGTAAAGGGTCAAAGGATAATTGCCAGTATCTGTTAATCTTAAAACAACAAAGTGATCTGTAACTATCACATTCTGCTTTTGGCTTTGACCTCTCTAATCTCTCTTTCTCCCCTCAGCTGCTTGTTGTTTGTTGTTGAGACTTAGTTAAGTCTCTGGGCCACCTGAGACAGGGTGATGCCTGTTGGTCATTGGCTTGGAAAAACATAAATGTCAGAGTAGTGATGCTCATACTGACCAGGATCTTTGGGTGGCACTGGGCAACTGAAGTTCAGCCCAGTTCCAGCAACATTAATTGGCTGTTATTAATTTCACAATGAACAGCAGAGGATATTGGCAAGGGATAGGAACATTTTCCTAAAAAAAAAAAAAGTGAAATAAAAAAAAGCATGTTTGCAAAATAATGGCAAGTGGTACAATCAGATCAAAGACTACCTTCTCCTGGGCTTTCTTTATCCTTTGCCTTTTTCCTCCATTTATTTTAACAGTAACTCTCTATTTATGGTCAACCATAGAACTCTAAGCATATGAACTTATCTTGATCTATTTCAGTACCTGACAGACAACTTTTCCCATTATAATAAAAGCTGTTTGGTGCATTCTGGTCTCAAAGAGAATGCAAAAGCCCTTTCTATATCTGAGCTGCATGGGACAACCCACCTGCCTGATTGTATGAACACTAATTCCTGCCTGACACTCTTCCCTCATTTACTTGTGAGGTGGCTCTGAGATCTTCCTTGGCTCCCAACAGAACTCATTTATAAAAATGCACTTCTGGGATGGATGTTTTAGTTGTCTTGTTATGCCAGGCAACTTTTTTTCTATGTAAATGATGGGGTTTTTTATATTTCTTTCTTTTATATTTTCAATCCTTCAGGCTTTATAAGAATTTTGAAAATTTGGACTTGTCCTGGTCAGGATTTAGTCACCCCATTCCTCAGCCAGGGAAGTGTGTGTCTCAAAGTTGATGAGTAAGAATGTTACAGAGCAATAATTTCCTGGAAACTAAGGCACAGGAGAGGTGAAGAGCTGCATCCACTGGCAGACTCAAGGGTTGTGCCCTGGGGAGCTGTCTGAGAGGTCCTAGTTCTCGCCAATAGCATCATGGACTGCAGAGCCTGGTCTCCAAACATAACATCATCTGGCCTGCTGTGGCACTGCGTTCCCTTTCAATACCAGCAGGACTCAGAGCATCTAAAATGAACCCTTGTATCCTGTGGCAGATAGCAGTTATGATGTACCTCTTTATTGCATCCTAAGTGAAGTTCCCTATAAAGAAATATTGATTGAAGAAAAAACTCATAAGGATCAATGGCTAATGTTCCAGCTGTGTTTTATGTTACAGTAACAGCTCTTTGGAGACTTGGTGCTGTGTGAGTGCAAAGTACCAGTAATTCCCTCCCTCTTGGATCCTTCTATACCAAATTCTTTACCATTCTCACCATTGACTCATGGGCAGAAAATAGCTACTGAGGTCTCAGGGGATACCATGGGAAAAAAAAAAAAAAAAAAAAAAGAGGGGGGAGATTGGGGGTGAAATATGAAAAGGAAATCTGCTGAAAAGAGAAAATACCTGAGGAGTAAGCATTGTGGTGTGCTGAGAGAGGCAATGCCAGTGTGTCCCCAGGCACTCACATCCAAAGGTCAATATCTGGTAGTTAAATTACTACTGACCTAGCTCATCATTGCATGGCAGAAGTCACAGAGAGGTATGTGCCTGGGTGGTGGTAGGAACCCAAAACTCCATTGCTCTGAGCATGACATGCTTACAAAAGACAGCATCTCCACTACACCTCTGCAGGTGTTTTTCCAATAGCGGTGACTTCCTCCGTTTTAAGTATGGTAAGTGCAGAGTTAGTAATGAGCAGTTTACAAAGCAATTTGTATGTCTCTACTGATAAATATTACCTGCATAAAAGGCACATGGTCTTTTCTACCCAGGGAACAACAGGATTTCTTCCCCTTCAGCAAGAAATAGTTTTCAAAGTCTTCTCCTTTCCCTCTCTCAGCCTCCGTCCCTGCTCATTCCCTCCCAGACACTTGTCCTTCCACAAGGTCTTCTTCTCCATGCCACCTCCTGTTCAGACCAGCTTCCACTGCCAAACACTGCCAAACACTGCTTTTCATCCTCACCCACCTCTAGTTGCTCTCTGTTGCATGGTGAAAGCAGCACAGGTGTGAGTCCTCCCCATCTTCTCACCTGCTGTGCAGTGCAGGCATGCCCTACCATTGCACTCACCAGTTTTTCCCATGGGGTAGTTGCCTTTCTGGTGATCACACCAAGTCTATTCGTTATCATTCATGAGGTACAGCCTCACCACCTCATTTGGGCCAAGAGACACCACACAGTGTCCAGACACAGACGGGTTAAAGAGAACTGCAATAGCCTGGTGAAGCAAGTCCAAACCCCCTCAAGGATCTTGCAGTCTTAAAAGAGTGACCCTCCAGATCAGGGTGATGGAAGGACTTTGGTCTGCTGTATTTGTTCTGTAGAGATGATTATGACTCTCACACTGACTGCATTCACAAAAAACACGATTTAAACACATTTTTAAAATGTGTCAAGGATTTATAGACTACCGCTTGAGAGAGTTTCGAAACTGGGAAAAAACAGGACTATTTTAAATGTAAAGCTATTGCTACCTAGTAAGAAAACACTTTTGTATTCATATAAAGTATTTATTAGGTGTGAGATTTTATAAATTGTTTAGTCCTGCAGCCTTTAAAAAAAAAAAAAAAGAAACAGGTTACTTTGAATATGTTACCAAGTATCCTGTGGAATATTTCACATAAAAGGAAACAGAAGATGTATAAATGTAAACAGGCTAATTGTATGCAGGTATAAATTATGCATGTTGGTCTTATGAAAAAGCATCCCTGATTTGCAGGGGTCTTACTCAGCAGATTTGTGTCTTGTCTGAGGGGATATTTAGTATGGCTGTGATGTGCAGAATTTAAAACAAAACTTTGAATCCTGCAGAAGAAAAATATAATGCAACTGTGATAAGATGGCACTGTTGGGAGCAGGAGAGTTTTATTTTATTTTATTTTATTTTATTGACTGTTCTGCTCATTAGCCCTGTTAACATGTGTGTATGCCTGCCCACGGATACTGTGCCAAGTAAAAGATTGTGTTAAGACTTAACGTTTGCAAAGGGATTAGGGTTATTTTGATGTTTCTTAACAGGGATGTGTAAAATATTCTCAAAGTCACAAACCTTTTCATGGTTGAAGCATTTCTGATTAGTCCCAGACGCAAGCAGCCTGGCCTGCAAAGGTACAGAACAGCTGCAGTTCCCACCAGCCGCCCCGGGGGACTGCGTAGGGCCAGCACCTGTGAGGAGCCAGGCTAATTGGGACAAATTCTAGAAATGGTTGAAACAGGTCCCTGCCCAGGCAAAACTATGTCACTTTCCATCTTTTCCCCCCAAGTCCTGCAGAGTTCTCCCTCCTCCAAATAGCAGCAGCCGCATGTTTGAACTCAAATTGCAATATTCTCACTGAGGGATCTTTCATAGTGGGGGTAGGATTATGGCTCCCTTGGATACCCCCCTGTGGGTATGACTCAACACCCATGTTTCCTGTCGTTCTGGCATGGATTAGTGAATTAAGGCTGAAAGTGGAGGTACAGGCAAGAAAAAGATTAATGCAAACAAGTCTGTGGAAACATAAAGTAAGACAGCTGAGGTGGAACCAAAACTCAAGGAGCTCACTGCAGTCAAGTCAGGGTGACCTGGTAATCTTCATCCTAAATTTCTGAAAGGACTGGCACATGTAATCAAAAGGCCTGCAGCTATGATTTTTTAATTAATTTATCAAGCCAGGAGTGATACCATATGATTTGGGAACAGTACACATGCAGGGCAAAAACATACTGATCCAGGCAATGACAGCCCCATCCGTTTGCTCAGTCTTAGTCCCCAGTCTCAGGCTGGGGACATGTCTGTTCAATAAAAGATATAAGAGTCCTTCAGTGTTAAGTGACAGTACAAAAGCACCAAGACAAGGTACAAACAGAGGCAAAGGAATCCTTTCTTTTGGGAAAAAAAAATGTCATAGAGCAAAATGCACTCTTCATTACCACTGCTGGCAAAAGAGATGCACAGTGAATGAATGGCTCAGTAATGAAGCACCAACAGCTTCTGACAGTGTGCAGTGGTACACAGCTCCATTAAGAGATACCTAGATACCCCGGCTGTGCAGAGATACGGTGTTGCCATTTCTGAGAGCTGGGGGGAAAGAAAGGAAAAAAAAAAAAAAGAAAAAAAAAAAAGAAAAAAAAAAGAGAGCTATTTCCGACCCGTTGTCTATTGCTTCTTCTGCTACATGGTGCGATGGGGCAAGAGGCACAGCTTGCATATTCACCTGCCATGATAAATTACATCAATTTCAGTCCCTCAAGATGGAGCTACTGGTGCAGAGAGCCACTAAACACTACCAGTTGCTTTATGACACTACAGACATGAGACAGAAAAAAGGCACTCTCTGCAATTGAAACATAACCCTGTATCCTGGGACAGGCTGGACACAAACGTGAGAGGGAAAGCAGGTTATTTCTTTCACCCATATGCTGTAAATACTTCCTCATCATGATGCGTCCTTTGCTAAGAATCTGTACTCTATTAGCTCAAATTAGAATAAGCCTTAAAGAGACAGCCATTGCCATCTCTGACCCTGTCAGCTTTTCTGTCTCCAGCAACGGCCAGTACCAACTGCTCTAAAAGAGAATGAAAAAAGCCTACAGCCAGCAGCTATTCAATAACAGGCCCTTAGGGGAACTTTCTTCCCAAGCCTCATTAAATGTTGGCTTCATTCTCAAATTCCTTCTAAACTTCTCAGATTCTATTCCGGCCTCCTCGTCTGGTGTCTGCACTGTGGACTGGGCTTTCCAGAGAGGGTTTTCCTTGGCTGGCCCCAGCTCCTTCAGTGCCCACACTCATGGCTGGCTCTGGCAGCAACCAGGGGCTGTGTTCCTCACGACTGGTGGGAAGAGTCACCACCCTGTCGATCACGGCTCCTCTGCTTAAATGCAAGCAAAAGAGGATTTCTCTTACCTGGGTCCTGCTGAATGCTGTCAGCATTTTTCTCCTTTTCTCTGGGGTGAGATTTCTTTGTGATTTGCAGAGTGGGTTTCAAAGCCCTCTTCAGACTCTACCTAAAGCACTCTTGTCGTGTAGCAAAGGGACGGAGCACATGTCACCAAATATCACTTTACCGTACATTTCACAGCAGAGTGCACCTGAGGGAATTGTAAGAATATATGAGCCTTGTCTCTTTTATGCTCAGATAGCTAGAGACAGGCTGAAAATCTCCAGCCAGGTTGGTCTGCATACAAAACCAACTTGTCAGGCTAGAACAAAGAGCAGATGGCTTTTTGAATTGGAGACAAGAATAGAAATAAGATCTAAAGCAATGCTGGAAGACACTACTTACTGTTGTAAAAATTGGACAAGGTAAATAAGGAAAGGAAAGTGTCTGTGTGCAATGCTGTACACAATATTGGATAGATTTTTTGAAACATGCACAGCATGTATATGATAAGACATTCAAATATTCTTGGAGAGGAAGACAGGGGGGAAAGAGGGGTGGGTGGTAAGCCATTCAAAGTAACTTCAGAAGGCATTGCTTATGGACATTGCAGAAAAGTGAGGGGAAGTAGTGAGGTGGAACTAAAAAGGCTAATAACATACCATTCCAGTTTGTTTTTCTTTTACAACATTTGGCTGCAACAGCATGTTCTAGAAGCAGAAGTTGCCTTCTTTAGTCTGGTCTGCATTGCTTTAACCCATAGGACTAGCAGACCAAAAGCAGGCAATGGTGGCTGTCAGCCAACTTTGTCCCCAGCTCTCCCAAGAACCCAGAACAAACTGGGTTGTACTGCATAGCCTGTGGTGGTGATCCAGCATGGCTCTGTGGCAAAAGCACTGCCTGGAGCCTCCACAGTGCATCTTGATGGGGTTTAATGCCCTCCATGCTCCATTCATAACAATTGTTTGCAAATAGATCCTCTGAGGATAGGTTTATAGGATGGTTGTGCATGGTCTGTTGCTATGGACGTCTGGTGGCAGAAACCACTGTTTTTCCAGCTCCTTTTAATCACTCTGGGCCATTGCCAGTAAGAAAGGATTCAGATCAAGGTGAAGATTTCATCTCAGAAGTAAGAAAAATCGTTCTTACTCATTTTAGGTGGACAGCTATTGCTAACCCTGACCAGCCCCAGTAGCGACTGAGATGGTGAGTGAGGTAACTATTGATGTTGCAGGAACCGATCCCTTTACCCAAGTTCATGTGCACATTTGCACACACATGTAACAGGTGGGTTTGCATGATACGTTCAAACACCTGTCAATCACTTAGACTTTCTGGTAAGGAGAGCCATATTCACGTTACAAACAGCAAGAATTAGATATGTATGGAAGTGGGGACTTTGTTCCTTTCTGAAGAACCAAAGCACACATGAAAAGTGAACCACTGTATTCGTTTTAAAAAACACTGATACCTCTAGAGATTTTTGACATGTCAGCTTCGGAAACAGGAAGGCTGGAGAGAACAGCCAGCAGTAACAAGGAGTAATAACCATGTGGCCTTCTCCTTCCACTCTTCCTTTCTTCCCCTAAATGAGACATTTGATCAAAGGCTCTTACAGAAATGCTAATGAAGCCTCATTTTGTTATTTCCATGGAATCCAGTACCCAGGGGAGGGATAGATGGGCAAGAAGGGTAAATCTGCACTTGCAAGATGATGTAGGAACAGGAGTTTGCTGTGAGAACAGTGCTGGGAAAGCATCTGCCACAAGTCAATACACCCTGATTTTTTTCAGCTGCTCAAGTTTAAAATTTCAAGATTTGTCTTTTGCACATTTTCTCAAGGCAAAATTCCTTAAGGAGCCAGCGGAGTTATCTAGGAGCTACCCTTCAATTAATTTTGAGGAACAGAAAACTGAAAAAGTTTTAAAGTTACTCTGGTCAGAGAGACTATTCTTACGAAAAAATGTTAGCTAACAGGTTATATTCCTACTGTAAGCAAGACAGATGCAGTTTCACCTGTATGATTTTACTTCCTTACCCTTGGCCTTGGATGCTGCCATCAAGAAGAGTGGAAATCACCCGTATTCTTCATCAAAAAGCTAAAGGACAAGGATTTCCCTTGTTATACTCAAAGCTGTCATCCTAAGAATGTATAAAAATTACTACTAATCTTCTACATGTTTAAGCATAGAAGCTTAAACTGAAGTGGAAAAGCCTTCCTGAAGTGGATAAAACTAAAAAGGTACACAAATAAGAGGTACTAACATCATAATAAACTGTTCTGTGTTCTTGTTCATTTGTCTGTTTAGTAGTAAGGGCAAAGAAGTGGAATTAACTCTTTCTAGCATGATATGAAGGTTATGCAGGTGAAACAGAGAAACATTAATACATTCTTATAGGCAATTAATAGACTGTTTGTGCAACCATTGTTTGACATGAAACTATATTGTTCTCCAAAATTTAGCCTGTCTTTTAGTGATATCAGCTGATTACGTCTATCTAGGTAGAGTAGTTCAGTTGCTTATTCCTCTGATTTAAATGTTTATGCCCTCGTACAGAAGATATATTCATATATTTAATCCAAAATCAAATAAATTTCTCACCCTGTCTTTTAAGTATTACAAGAGCTGCAATGAAAAGTACTTAAAAAGATATCAGCATGAAGTCTCTTTAAGTCAATATAGGTTTTAGATTAAGATTTTATAAGTGTGTCCAGCACTGAATTGTACAACATTGCATAATGTGGTTTCAAACTGTCTATTACAGGTTTCTTTAAAGTATGTAGAGATAGCTAGTGATTAAAGGCTTTTGTTTAAGCCTCCCCTTTGGTTTTAGAAAACTGTGGAAAAAAAGAGGCATTTTCAAGAAGCATTCCATTATTAGTCTGAGAATGCAATGTTAATAGATAATCCTGAGGCAAAATTCATACTGAGTTTTTGTAGGACACAGCTCATGCCCAGATATTCTCATACCCTCTGTATGAGTTTTAAAAAGCTCCGTGTTCCACAGGGTCAGCCAATCTCTAGTCAGCGAGTTGGGAAGAAACTTTCTGTCATGGTTTTGACTGCGATGAAGTTGACTTTCTTACTAGCAGTTGGTTAGTGCTTCCTTTTGGATTTGGGATGAAAATAGTGTTGGGAAAACAGTGACGGTTTTGTTTATCGCTAAGCTGTCAAGGCCTTTTCTGCTCCTCACATTGCCACACCACCAGTGAGTAGGCCAGGAGGGTACACAAACTTGGGAGGTGACATAGCTGGGACAACTGACCCCAGCTGACAAAAGGGATATTCCATACCATGTGATACCATGGCGTATAAAGCTGAATAAAGGAATTTGAGTTCCATGAATGAATACAACTTAGGGTTTTCTGGAAAAAAGTATGCCGACTTTCAATGAGCTCTGTTCAAGAAAACCTGAGTGCAGAACAGGATCAGAGATCCTTAAACAATGATCACCTTTACAACTTCAGTGATATGCCAAAAGACACCAGAGATGAAAGAAAATTCAAGCTGCCACCATTATTTTTAAGCGTTTCTGTTTAAGTAGGCCACCTTCACACAAATATGTGGCTGCTGAAGCCACAGGATCTCCTGTCACTGCAGGTGTCTATTCCAAGGACACCAGAGAACAACTGACAGGGCATATTTGTCCCCTACATCCTGACAGCTGATAGTCCCAGCTCCCGCATCCTTCTAGCAGATGGGGACCCCTAAGTTTGCCTGGGTCTCAAAAAGTAAGTCTTTGTCTACAACACTGCCCTATGCAAACCCTGTAACTCTGGGGAAATTAAAAAGCATGCCAATTTGTGAGATCTATTGAATTAATTTGTTAAAAATAAACATGGCTAAAAATGGAAAAGCATGTTACTTCCAGCAAGGCAAGGGTAAGTTCCTCATTACAACCTGGGAAAAGACAGCTCACCAGAAGAGTTTTCAGGGGTTTGAAATCCCCTCCCTCACTTAGCATCTGTCCCTTGTTCTCCCAGCCTCCTAGGACTTGTTGTGCACTGTTTCTTGTCTCAGTGCCTCCAGAGTTGGGTTTTTCTGGGCATTGTTGAATCCAAAGAAACTTTTCGTTCTCATAGCTCCTTTCAAAATGCGCATTTCTCCAATAATCAGTGTGTTTCACTGTGGTGTACCTTGAATTAGCTCCTTCACATGTATGTGAATGTGCAACAAATTATCCTTAAGCTTCTCTAATATTGCTCCCTTTTAAACAAAGAGGGGATCTTGGAAGAGCCAATTTTTGCTGATGACACAAAACTAGGAGGGGTGGCTTGCACCCCTGAAGGCTGTGTCACCATCCAGTGAGACCTGGACAGGCTGGATGGGCCGAGAGAAACCTAATGAAATTTAAAAAGGGTACATGCAGGAGACTGAGGGGGGATCTGATCAATGCATACAAATACTTAAAGGGAGGGTGTCAGGAGGACGGGGCTGGTCTTTTCTCAGTGGTGCTCAGTGACAGGACAAGAGGAAATGGGCACAAACTTGA
>BJBW01000384.1:0-164736 GCA_004320125.1 Scolopax mira | reverse complement strand
TCAAAACCCACCTGGACAAGTTCCTGTGCAACCTGTTCTAGGTAGACCCACTCCGTCGGGGGGATTCGACTAGATGATCTCCAGAGGTCCCTTCCAACCCCATACAATTCTATGATTCTGTGATTCTAATTTCCTTATTCATACTTACTTTTGAAAAAAAAAAAAAAAGCTGTAGTTATGAACTCACACTGCATTTTAATTTTTTGTTTTGTTTTGTTTTCGCAGTGTGAAGAAGATTCTGCAGAGTTTACTGGTGTTTTACATAGATCACACGAAATTTTAACCCCTGTTGTTAGTCTGAGGTCTAGTTACACCTAACTAAACTGAATGCCACAACTCCTAGTCCAATGCTGAAAAGTAGTTTTCCTTCCTGTCAGTTTTTCAGAGCTAAAAGATGTATGAAAAGATGTAGTGTTCTTTAAACACAGGTTAGACAAAAATTGAGACTGAGCATTTTTAACGAAATAGTCATTTTTCCTACATCTTTAACTTCTCTTCAATTTGTTTTGGATGCTTTTATCTTAGAGATAAAGAGATTTTTATATCCTCTCACAATATCTAAAGAACCTCTGACAATTTAGGCAGATTGTTTACAACTCAAATGCTGATTAAAAAGAAATTACAGAACATATGCTTATAGGAATGAAGTATCAGGATTGACAGTATAAGTAGGAAGAATATTAGCTGCATACAAAAAAAAAGTTGTGGTTTAGAACGTCATCACACCATTCTAATACTACAGCTTCTAGGATTAACTCTCATTACAATTACATGTGGTCTATAGCCAAAGGAAAAAGAAAAGTGAAATAGTACAGTTCAGCAAAGCCTTCCAGTTTGTTAGATAAAGACCTACACTGCAAGATGAACACGCTGCTGCAATAATCAGTTTGAAAGATTTCAGCTATTGTTAAAAATATCATGTAGTACAAAATAATCTAGTATACCAGTCCACTAGATCCTTAAACCCGAGGGAAGGGAAAACATCACCCCATATATTTATCTATAAAATTTGGTTCTGGCTTTTCTTCCATGTTTTTGTTTTCCTGTGAAATCAACAGCATCTGTGCACACAGGGCCAGGGAAGTTACCTTAGTGGATCATCTTTTCCTTACAGATGAAAAGATACTAACACTTTCTTGCATGTAGTGTCTTTTTAAACTGTCATAGATGTTTGATTAATCCTTGTTTGGTGAAAAAAACCTTCATGCTCTGCTCCTCGTTTCTGTGGAAGCTGGCTTTCTGCTTCAGCTCTTCTTTTATTAACCCTGATCTTACCATGCAAGTGATACAAGTTTTTGCACTTCTGGATCTCTCAACTTATATTCTATATTTGCGTACTGTGAAAAAGCTTTCATGCATGATTGAGCCTGTTTACATTTTCCCCTTCTGATTCGAACAGCTCAGATTTTATAGGTGCTTCTGACTCAGCTGAAAGAGATAGCTTGTCTCTGCACAATTAAGGCTTTCAGAGTAGCCAGAAGTACCAAGAGAATTAAAGAGAAAACAGAGAGCTCCAAAGGACAGATTTCTGCTTAAACAATTGAGTTAAATTTCTTTCAGAGGTACCATATAAATGAGAAAAAACAAAACAACAAAAAACCCCAACAGAGAGCTGTATCTTCTTTTACCTTTATAAAGTATTTATTTACTATTTTTTTAAATTCCCATATTCTTTTTGGACCTGCATTATTTTTATTTCTAGAATCTAGAGTTGCAATTCACATTTCTTCTTATAGTTTGTTGTTGGCTGCTTGTTCTTTTCTCCTAGGAAGACTTAAAACCAGGAGCAGAATCAACCTTGTTATGGCAGCAAAAATCAAAAAAAGTAATGGAAACTGCTTGATTGAAACATGCTAGCTTATCTATTATCCAAATTTTATTTATTTATTTGGATAATAATATTTGGTAATATTTATTTATTATCCAAAATATTTAGTTTTATTTTAGTTTATCTTTTCCATTGATGACTGGCTCCTTCTATCGAGAAAGTTCACCAATGTATATCAAATATTTGAAAGTCTATTATGTTCACAGTTCTAAAAACATATTTTAATCATAAACAATGATACACTGAATGTTTCCCAGGTTAACCAACATCACTTGAGGAAAAGCCAAAACATTTTCATCCCACATGAAATAGCAAAGGAATTTTATTCCCCCTTCTTAAATCAAACACACTGATTCAACAGCTCTACCTAAAAAACCTTGTGAGAAAACATTCCTTTGTTTAAAATTTAAAACCCACAGAGTTTTTAAGAGCAAATAAAGATTGTGCCAGATGCTGTACAAATCACATATGCACAGTGCAGTACTGATCCCGGCTCAGCCATTCCTCACTACAAATAAATAAAACGTAGAGATGAAGCCCCCAAAGGTTCTGTAGCAAAATCAAGAAATGCCTGATTTTATACTCTCAATATTTCTAAGGACATCACTTAAAACAAACTCAGATTCAAAAGGAGGAAGTTTTCTAGTCTTTCTTTCATCATGAAGCAGTAGAAAAGGCAAAATTCCAGTTTTCCATCCCACTACAAGTCACCTTCATAAGTGCATACTTTTCCACAGCCTTAATTCCTGTTCATTTAATTAAGAATGACAGATGCTCAACATCTGGAGAAAATAAGGTCTGATTTAGTGGCCACGTTGCACTGGTGGAAACTTCAGATGGCAGGTTTGGAGTTACAGAAGTTTAAAGTAGATATTTAAGCCAGTTGAGCTGCTGAAAGAAATTATATGAAGTGACGCCTAAAGGAACAATACAAGAAAAAGACTTGATTTCACTTAAATGGTATATTTCAATTTTTTCATAGGTGTATGCAACCACCCAGCCTGGTCATTCCTCTGCATCTCACCCGTCTTCTGCACCTGTCCTATGTTGTGCTTGTTAGCACAGGACATCCACAGTTAACTCATTAACTGACCTTTTGCCATTGCGCATTTGGTCCATCTCACCATCATATTTTCATGCATAGTTCAGTGGCAGATTAAAAAAAAAAAAAAAAAAAAAAAACAAGGAGGACAAAAACTCCTACACTCCAAGAGAGTAAATTAAATAAAGAAGCACCATGCTAACCTAAAGTGGGTTTATCACTCCTCGGATGTGAGGTCAGGGAACATCAAGTCCTGTGTCATAGCCATCTTACGATGTTGTGTGCTGTCATGCTGCCAGTGTAGCCTTCCTTCTCTTGCATTCATGAGGACAACCTCCTGCCAGCCACCCTCACACAGGTTTACGACTCTGTCTTCTCTGGGGATGGTCCCTAGTGCCCAGTGTGGGCTCACCTATAAATGGAGCAGCAACTAAGTTATTGTTTCTAGTAAAATTCAAGAAAATCACAAACTCTGAAGAGATCATAGATGCTGCAATACTGCAAATGCTACACCAGTGTTTAGGAACTCATCGCAGGATTTAGCAGTTGAAAAATTGTGTTGATTAAAAATTATTTGCAGGTCAGTTTAAAGGCTAAAATACAGACTTGGAAGCCTAGTTTTCTGCATTTCAAAACTGTCCCTGTGTTATAAATTATGTCCTTTACTTACTCACCTGAGAGTCCTGATTGTAAGGTAATGGAAGCTCAAGGGTCTTCAATGTGAAGACACTTCCAATTTCTCTGCTAGGGAGATGCATGTGTCAGTACACATGTATTGGGTGCAGGTGGCCAGGTGTTGGAAGTTGGGGGACGGAGGTGAGATGGGGGGCCTGCAGGGCCATACCATGCCATGTGCAGTTCCTCATTGCCAACATTTGGCCAGCTGCACTCAATACACACATGCTGACAGTTTCTACAAGTCTGTTTTACCTGTAATAGTAATTGGTAGGTGATCCCCCTCTCTTTATCTCAACCTAGGAGCTTTTCCATCATTTTCTCCCCCATTGTCTTGAGAAGAGAGAGTAAGAAAGTGGCTGGATGGGTGTCTGGCAGACAGCCAGGGTCATGTGAATAATGTACGATATCATTTAATTGAAAGGTAGCCAAGGTCCCATGATGTCTCCAGTGGTTATTCCAGTTTAGTCTGCTTTCTCCACAGGAAAATAAAAACGAAAACAAGAAACTCACTAGCCATTCTAACAAACTGGTTCATAAAAATGTGACGTAGACACATGTTTAACTTTCATACACTAAAATATATTTAATAAATATTACAGAAAACATTTAACCACAAGACATTATCTACAATGAGTTACTGGCAATAGATTTTGTGGGACTTTCCCACATTTTGAAAAAGAGAGACTAACTTTCTTCAGATAAAATTTTTCACTATTGTATAAAACCAAGCCAAAATTTAAGTCTTTTATAAAATATGCACATAGCCCATTCTCTCCCCTAGAATCTTCTGCCTTACTGTAAAGTATTTCTTTTCTGTATTTTTCCATCTTAGTGTAGAAACAAGATTATGGAAACAGCACTGGAAAAAATAATCCTCTGCTATTTCCAGGCTAAGTACTAGTCCAGGTCTCTGGACCAATAATTATTTGAACCAGTCCTCCTACTGTGAATATATAATTTTTACTTTAAAGCAGAAGTCTCAGTGCATTGCAGATGCCAGGAAAAGTGTTTCATGTTCCCCCAAGCTCAACAGAAAGTACAAAGGCTGCAGCACCAGGGGCGACGGGTTTTACATATATTGCTTTCAACATTATGTCTAGTGATAGACCAGCATTGTCTATAAACAGGTGAAAATTATCAGTCCAGAGGAAAATTAAACTTCTCAGCCATTTTGGAATAGATCTTGCTGCAAAATTAAGACAAGCATAATTGGCACAGATTTGTCTGCTGACAGTATTAAGGTCATGGATTTTAATTGAGATTTCCTTCCACTGCTTGTAATTTCTATTTAATCTGAGATTTGGGATGTGAAGTTTTCTGGGTAGCAAGAATAGACCAGCAGTAGAATGAGCCCTGAGAATGCCATGTAGCAGATTTGAGATATTATCCTTTCTGGGATTGTGTGGTTTTGTTCATAAAGAAGGGAAATTGTGAGGTTATATATTTTATTTAATGTTCTTCCTGTTTGTGACAATTGCAATTTTGACAATTGCAAGGTTTGTTTTCCCCAAACGTTGTTGTTCTAAAAGACCCCTCTCCAGACCAGTTATAATACATAATATCTGTTTATATATTAAATGTTAACTGTTAATCCTACTAAGAAAAGTCAAAGTTTCAGTTTCTTTAAATTTCTCATATTCAGTGAAAGCAAAGCACTTTGCCACCAAAATTTAAAATGTTCCCCCTGTGGAAAAAGTGCCAAAAGAGCAGTTATTATTTGTAAGTATCTGAACTACCAAACCTGTTTTGTTAGACCAATTTATAACATCTGTTTGATAATGAAGAACAAGGCAGAAAAGAAAAATAATTATTTAGGAAAATGCCTAAAATATGGTAGATGTGTCAAAAAGCTTTGAAGCAAAAACTCTTTATATAGGAAAGCTATTTAGCCCAAATTAAATGGTTTTGAGTTAGTTACATTAATGGAACCAGGAATTAAAATAAAAGGCTGGACAAATCTGTATAGGTAAAATTTTCACCCTGAACAGTGAGGAAGTTGGGAGAATTTTTGAAGGAAAAAATTCTTAATGTCAATAACATTTTTTTTTCTATGAAGGCTAGTTTTTGAGCCTTATTCTCAAATTTCAGCTTTCTTCTTAGAGCAGGGCTAAGTGAATTCATTCAAAAAAGTAATTTTTTTTGTAGTCTTTTAGATGTATTCTGCTTTTTCTCACTTTTTATTCCTAAGAATTGTGTCCTCTGTTGTTTCACAACTATTCTCACACAAGCTGCCTTACTGCAATGAACTGCTGATAAATTCTTTGAAGGTAGGATCTGCTTGACAGGCTGGTTGTCACCATACCAGTTTTCCAAACGATGCTTGGGTATTTAAAGCCCTCCATCAACACCAAGTACTTTATCACACCTGATCTTCTAGGCTGGGTGTTCAATGGCAGACTTCAGCATCAGATCTCTCCTTCCAACCTTCTGTCATTGCCCAGAGATTTCAACGGGTCTGTCATCCCTTCCGTTTTGGACTCAGAGGATGCATACATGACCACGACACTGCCAGATTTGTAAAAACACCCTAAACCAGTACCAGAAAGGACTATCATTTGTTAGAGCCATCATTCTAACATAAATGGATGTAGCTGCATTATTAATGCCAGCCAGGTTTGGGATTGTATCAACATAAGTCAAAATAGGACGCATCTGCCACAGATTCTTGTTTAATGCTTTTCTGCTATCCAGCTTCCAGGTACCACGCTGCCTGCCTTGTTTATGCTTGTCTCCTTTACATACCAAATGCTGTTACCCTGGTGTAATTTATATATCACCATTTTACAACCTCACAAAATGCCCCATTAGGTGGGAGTCATGCTGCCTTGCACTTGGATCATTTTCTGACTCGTGTGCATCTGTGTAATGTATTTCTTTCCAGCACTGTTGAACTGTGCTTAGCCATCAGAATGGTGCTTGTTCCAGGTCATCTTATTGTACAATTGTACAATTCAATTGTACAATTGTACAATTTTTTATATTGACAAAACTCAAATCAGATAAATATTTAAGCAGGAATAGTTTAGCAACTCTTCTTTCTTCTTGCACAGAAACAAGAGCTCTACCTTTCTTCCCTCCTGCTTTGCTCACTAGAAGCATACATTTCAGTGCACTGAAAAACTACAAAATTTCTTTCTTCTTCATAACGATACCACACTAATGTCTGTTAGCTATAAGCGGGTTCATGTCCCTGATGGTTTGTGTGGCTGCACAATAAAGCATTGTTCTTCCCTCAAAGAGGTGGTGATTTACAGACCATACCACACTCTCTTTTAAGGCCCTGGTTGCACAGAATAGAACCCAGATGGGGGTCACTGAAGTTGGTAGGATGGTGTACATGCGAAGGGCTGGCAGAAGAGACCCCATCACATGGGCAGACTTTATTTAAAGAACTGATCGATTAAAAATATTTTTACTCCAACTTTTCTGTGCACAAAGACCCTTTGCCCTTTAAAAGAGAGTGTGTGACATAAATTGAACATCTCCATTCCCACAATGAGGGTATTTCTTTTTTTAAATATAAGATCATTTGTAAGAGAATCTTGTTCAGTCATTTATAAATAGTGACCTCTGTAAACCAAGAAATAACCTTGTTTTAAAAAGCACCAACATTGTTGTTCTGTTGTCACCCACTGGTAATTGAAAATGTGTTTCTGTCAGTTCCTCCTAAGACAGAATGTAATTCTTTCCAAGATCTTGATCTTAAATCGGCAAAAAAAAAAAAAAAAGTCAGTGATAAAGCAGCCAGAAGTTGCTACTTGTTCTTTGCGGTGGTGATATTGCTACTGCCCTTTCTTATAATCTAAGACATTATTCTTGCTGGCTCCTGGAAGGCAGAAGTACAGTCTTATTTTTTCATTGTTTTTTTTTTTTCCTCCTGAATTGGTATTGAACACTGCTTTGTACTGAAATGTGAGGACTTGAATTACAAAACAAACAAACAAAGAAAAACCCAAAATGCCCAAAATCAGACAGGGCCAAATCTCGAATTCTTGCTTCAGCTTTTAGCTTTGTCCTTAGTCATACTAATTCAAAAAGGATTTTACCTAAGTAGATCAGACAAAGAATTAAGAAAAGCTCTGTGATTAAGGCAGGGCTTTATAGTTAGAATAATAATGAACCCTCTATTCCTCTCCTTGTGCTTCAAAGAGTTAACCTGATTTTTCTTCCTCGTTCTTAACCTGATTTTTATTCCTGTGGAATAAGATAAGAGCATTCTTTACACTGTCTGATTGATCTGCTGTCCTGAGAAAACAAACAGGCCTGTAAAAGGAGAACTAGACATGAGTTGTGACAGCACTGAGAAATACATCTGCTGGACTTGAGGTGCCTCATGCATGATGAGACAGAGCAAAGGTAGCATCACGGGCATGGCTGTTTGCATTCAGTTATGCCCATATGCCCTTTATGGACCACTATTAACCAGGTCAGGTAATGGTAAAGAAGATGGTTTATTCCCAGAACAACCTCATAGATCCCAAACAGCTAGATAACACCTTCTAAAAATTGCATGTCCTCTCTGTGGTGTAAATATAGATCCTCTTCTCCAGGCACATTCCTCTTGGGTTACAGACAGTGTCTAACAGTGTCTAACCAAGTAGTTCAATCCAAAAGAAGTAAGAGAAGGGAAGCCAAGGAAGGATAACAGTTAAACGGCGTTAGTTAGGGAAGCTGAGATTCATCGCTAAAAACCTATCCTAAAAGGGCTGGTTTTGCTGGACAGCCTGTGGTGTGTAGTACATTAACCAAGTTATGAATTCTTGGCCAATAAAGTCATGGCTTCAGGTTTTTTTTGTTTCTATATGACCTCCACCTCTGCCTTTGTTTTTTTCCACTCCCCTTCACTCCTCACTCACACTTTCTAATTTTTTTCAGGATGATATTTAAATCTTTGCTAAAAGTTTTTCTTGACTGGTAGTACCGGTTAGAGAGTTATTTCCAAAATACTTCAACTCTCTTGGAGGAAAGTTTAGCACTCAAAAAATATGCAAAATCAGCTGACTGGGAGGCTTGGTTTGCTATCTCTTTGCAGAGTATCATGCAGGCAATAAAAGTTTCCCCATAACTCTACCAGAATATTTCACTTATGTGTAAAGGCAACCTCTGGGTCATGGGAGTAATGCAATTCATTCACTATTGCCCATTCCACCTTGGTCCCCTCTCTGCTGGGAGTGTAAAGAGGCTAACTACAATCCAAATGAAGATTTTTTTGATGTGGACACACGTCCTTTATGCTCTAGACTTGGACCAATGGTTCATATCCATTAGGCCAGCAAAAGAAAGCAATCAGATGGCAATGATTTTCAATCACTGCTGGTTCAGGGTTAGATTCAAACAAGTGACCTGGAGGTGAAATGTTCCGCATCCCATTACTGATCCTCTAAATTATTCTTCCCCCACAGATGAGACTTGACACACACACAAAAAAAGTAGCTTGCGAGGGGTTGCAACAGGAAAACTGAGACAGTAGTTCATAATAGATGTGGATTTTGTTATCCCTTTATGCCTATGCAATATCGTTATGGAACATTGGTAGGGCAGAGTTATTGATTGTATCTAGTGGCTCATAACTGAGTAACCACACACCGCATACAGGGTTTATGAACTAATTCAGCTGCTTTACAATCTATGGCAATTTATTTTTTCTTTATATGAAAGAAGCTTACTTTAGTGAAAGCTTACTGGAATTTCTATATTTTGGAGGTATTTAAAAATCGGGAAAATCAGACAAAATCTGCTCCTCAAAGCAGAATTTATATCTAAACTTTTCCTGTCCCTATTCCTTTCTCCAATAACTTACCTATAGCTAGAAAGACTTTTCAGAAAATTCACCTCTGGGGTGCAGCCAAATCTGAAGGGGAAAAAAAGTGCTGTCTTTCCTGAAGGGTTTCTTAAGAGATAAAGAATAGAAAAAGATGAAATTCCAAAATAAAAACTGCTATAACAGACACTTTGGGAGACTGGGTTTAGTAAAAGAGGTAGGAAAAACTTTACTTAGTTTTCTTTGCTCACTAGACTGTTATCTGCCTCATTGGGGAAGAATATAACCATTAAATGCGAGATCTGAGGCAAAACAAACACTTCAAAGGACTTTCATCCTTTTCCCTCTTCCCTTTCTCTCTGCCTTTCTGATGCTACCAGACATTTAGTCTCTCCCTCCAGGGCTTGCCCCCTCCAGCCCAGCAGCTCAACTCAACAGAGGCACATGTACACCAAAGGTGCCACCAGTACAAGACCATGACAGACCAGTCTGGCTTCAAACAGGAGTCAACAGCTTTGTGTTTGTCCGGGCTTGAAATACTTTCAATCTCTGAGGGTCTGAGTGAAGCAACTTTTTTTTTTTTTGCAGATTTGTGGGTTTTTATGCCTGCCTAACACCTGAACAGAACTTTATATTTAGTGCAGCTTTTTGTTTTCGGGGAGTGGGCAGCACAAAGAAGTGAAGATCTGGCAAAGAGCTTTTCCTCTACAATTGCCACCTCTGGCAAATAGCTCGGTGCAGCAAAGAGAAGGCACGCAACAGAGCTGGAGGAGCAAAACTTCTCTGCTCTAAAAATACGTGACAGTGAGTGATACAAAAGGAGGTAGACAGGGGAGTGAGTGCCAGGAACACTTTCAAGGATCAATCGCGTGTTCGCCTTTTTGCTATCACTTGAACTGTGGTGCCACTCTTACAGGACTTTAGACAACTGTTTGCTGAAGAGCTTATAAAATCCAGCAGCTTCTCTTAGCAGGGATGCATGAAAAACAGCAAATAGGGGGAAAATAGATTGCTTATTCCACATAAAAAAAGGCTGGCTAAGTCTTGCATTAAATAAAACTTCCTTAGCACAATGCAAGATTGCTAGTGCACTGAAAAACAAGTGGGCTGTCAGAATTTAGATACAGATTGACTTTGAGGTGTATTGGGACCTTGGTTATACAATTAAGACAGAGGGAGCAGACTTCTTCACAGGATTGACCAGCCCATATATAACTTGCAATTTGTCCTCTAATACTCACCTAGGATGGGCAAAATCATTTATCTCTCCACTGACCACAGAAGGAACCTGGACAGCTAACTTGGAATAGACAATCAAATTTTCCACATCTTACATTAGGGGAGGTGGAACCAACCTGTAGTATCTTTCATATAAGCAGTATCCTACTAAAGCTTATCTTACATAATTAGATTTAAAGAGGTTAAGAGCAGAATTTTGCCAGTATGGTTTTAAAATAGATGGATATTAGTAAGATAGTAAGATAGAGTAAGATAGAGACAAAAAAATGTTGTTCCACACTGTAGGTGACCCAGGGAGAAGACTTGCATTCAACAGCAGCCAGATTGACTTCAGGGGGTAAAAAACAGGCTTTTAAAAGTCTTATTCCATATGTGACTGAATAGTAGAAATATGTCAGGAAAAAGAAATCCCACCATTTTGACTGTGTTACTTGCAATATCACTATTTAAGAACCAGCATGGAGGCTCTGAGGAGGGGAAGATGTTAACAATTTAAAGAGATATTGCTGTGGACAGAAGATACTTTACCCTATATGTCTGTACTGTCCAGCTGACTCAGCAAGGCACTGGGAGCTTTTTTTAAGCCCAGCTTGCAAAGACTCAACAAACCACATTTTGGACAGATTCATAGTAAGGAGTTTACATCTCTTCTCTCTAAGCTAAGCTTAAGTCTGGCATAAACACATCAAAGTTTATCACTCATGTGCTGCCACTAGTAGTGCTTCTCTTTCTTGTTCAGGATCTATGGTGTTATTTAACATCACTGTATATCAAGAATGAAATGAGGATGATTAAAAGATTGCAAATGGGGAAAAGTGGATGAAAAGCAATATTTAATATACTCAGTCACTTGGGGTAAAAATTCTTAAATGTCCAGAAGGCGGCTATATTGCACCATCGGTTTAATTGGTCTACATATCAGAAAATTGTCATTTACTTAGCAGCAAAGTGTTTATAAATCAGAAGCAGGATATGTTCTGCACTGGCAGTGTGGAGAAAGAAAGGTGTAAGGAAGAGCCACAGGGAAGTAGGCTGAGAATAAGAAAGAAGATTAAACTTTTGCAACCCAGAACCTGCCAGCTCCAAAACACCATTGCCTCGAAACAACACTAGACAGTGATGGCTCATGTTTTCTGGGGATGCAGGCTTCACCCCTGCCTGCAGACTAGAGGGGAAATGCACCAACAGAAAGCCACCTGTGATATATTGGGCAGGAGACACTATTTAGGTGCTTTGGTCCCGACTATTCCTGCTGAAGGGCTGCAGAGTTGGACTGGGAGATTTTACTAAGGACTTTCAAACAGCTCCAGCTTTTCCCTCCTATTTCAGAGTCTGATAATGATCTTGGCACTTCTGTGCCTGACTGGACAGGCTTTGTGGAGGGGGAAGGAGACAAGTTTGACAACTTTCAGGCTCCATTCAGTTCAAAGATTAAACTGTGTGCAAATCTACATACACTGTGGCTGAACCTGTCCCTGTGTGTGCGTGTTGGCATTTCTGTTTGTAGTCAGCTTCAGAACAATATATTCAAATTTCCCTGAGGAATCTGCTCAAGAAACACCTCAGAACAAGGGGGAAAAGCTAAATACTTGAAGTCAACTCTAATTCCCTCTCTGCAGGGTGGATATCTGGCCAGCACTGTTTATTTTTGGTCAGCCTTGGACATTGTCACACCATTTTTTTGAGTGCTTAAGAGCGAATTGATGAAATATGTAGAAGCAGGGAGATTAAAGCATATGTTAAAGATGTTACACATCATGTGCTTGCCATTGACAGCTTTAATTTTCATGTCTCTGAATTTTGTGATCTTGCTCACCATAACCAGCATACAGATATATGAAGAGGAACTAATGAATGTTTACTTCCAACTGATGTACTATAGCTGAAGTAACACAAATAAGCACCAAAAACCATGCCATTAGCACATCAAATCACACACAAGTGTGACATGAAATGAGCAAGTTGAAACAGACCAGTTTTGTGCAATCCTATATAGGGGTGTATTCTGTTAGGCCCATTGTTTGCCAGTAGAAACTGGAGGGGTCTAAAGGAATATAAGCAATGTGAGCAACCGAGGGGAATTTTTCAAGGCCAGCAGTTGAAATGTACTACACGGTCATATCTGCTTAATTCTGGCTCAGAGAGCTAGCACAATATCTGCCAAGATCATGAAGTACCCAGAACTTAACTGCTCAGAAGTCCCCAAGTCCAGCCTCCCCCTCCTCTGCCACACGCCTTGCTGTGAAAAGAAAAATATTGGAAGGTTTTGAGAGGCTCCCCAGATTGACGTCTGCTGTTCGATACCCACCTAATGAGCTGCTTAACAACTGTTACCAAAATTAATGAGTCAAGTCACAGTTGTAATTACCATATTGCAGATCACAATATTGTATTAGATTACCATGGACTTCTATTTAGGAATATTTACACCATGACGACTGTTTAAAATGTGCACCAATGTTTCAGCAGATTGCATTGCCTCATAGCCCATATTTATTAGGCTAGGCAGGAGTTACAGGAGTCTTATCATGAATTGTCTGGTTCCAGCTTGCAGAGATAGATGAAGAGCCAATCTTAATATAAGAATATCCAGGTACTGAAAAAATGCACAAATATTAAAAAAACCTTAATCTTGTGTGTGAGCACGCACACTGAAGGAACAAGTATCTAGTGATGAAAACGGTAATCTAGGGCCAGAAACAAATGCTTCAGTATCAGGATATATTAGTGTAACTGGGCATAAATTACTCTGATTTAACTCCGACTTTAAGAGAAAAGTAGAATGCCCAAAATACAATACTCCAGAATTTTAGGACAATAAGCATAGTTTCCTTATGTAGAACCAAAGAGGTAAGAAACAGAGTTCTACCCAACAGCATCCTGTACATTATCTTTAAAAGACTGTAATTTTACCTTCCTCCTATTCCACTCTCTCTGGTAATGAACAAATCTTCTCCACTTCTTGAAATCAGATGATGTGGAAATAGTTGGAGTTCTTCTGCATTTAGCTGCAGGTCCTTTTGGTTTATCACTAATAATGCTTCACTGGGCAGTAATACGTATATACATGTGTGGACACACATATATATATATATACAATGCACCTGAACAAGTGCAGCAAAGCCAGCTGTTCAAGGGCTGCCACTGGCACCTATAGCCAGATATATCATATCAGGGAGGCACTGCCTGGAGCCTCTCCTCCATATGTCCAATGCCTTTCACCTTTCTGCAGCCTGCAGCACCTCACCATGTCTATGGAAGAGGGCTTCTCCATGCTGCCCCTTGCTCCCACACAGGTCATCGGCAAGCTACCAAAACCATTGTGTGATTTAGAGACACGTGCTAGGACCGAGCATTTGGAGTACTTATCTTTGAATCTTTGCAAGGGCAGTTTCAGAACAGTTTGTCTCGCTTCCCCCATTTCCTTCTCCAAAGAGAGCCCGTTAGCACAGACAAATGAGGCAAGTCAATAACATCCACCCGGACAGGATATATTGAGCCAATTCAAGGGTAGGTGGGTAGCAGCTGTGGTCCTGCCTGTGAAATACTATAGTTGTTGCCATTGTGCAGTGAGTCATCAAGCCGCTTTTATTTACACTTTCATATAAGTGCTGGCAAACACTGATTTATGCACTGAAAGCTGAGAAACGGGCTGTGGGCATGTTAAAAAAAGAAACACACACACCTGCATGCACAGACCAGCAGCATATCTTCACTTCGTCCAGGAGAATTTTAAGCCACACAGACCTGAAACAGATTGACCTTTTATTACTTTTGAATTGAGGACAGATTTCTCCTTTAAAGGCTCGATTATATTGCTGGGCTTGTTTGCTTTTTATGATTTCAGAAGATGCCATGGTAACTTGGGCAATGAATCCGAGCTTAGGCTGTTTCATGTGCTGAATTTCAAGCTCTGAATTGTAGTTTGCAATTTTAATCAATCCGGTGCCTGGAAAATTACTCTATTATATTTACTCTTGAAGAATATTTATGGCAGACAAGTTATAAGGACTGATATTTGACATGTTTCAGAAGTGCCTAGTTTTGCCCACTGGAGAACATGGACTTATTCTGGGAAGTTTGGGATTCCTGGCCTTTTTGGAGAGCTTGATAGATTAATAATATCTGAAGTTCAGCTATAAAGAGCTGCTCTTCTGTCAAATTCATTCTGTCAAGCATTCTTGTGTGGGATATATCATCTCTGATATTTCTAGAAGAAATTTAATTATTTGGACAACAAGACAGAGACTTTTATTCATAACTGCAGAATTGCTGGTTTAGTTTCCCGGTGCTTTAATAATCTATTGACCTGGTCAGGAAAGGTGCTAAAGGTCATTCACGGTGCTGTTATTGGAAAGTTCTGTGGCAGATGCTTAATGCCAGGGTTCAGTGATTGTGCGTATGACAGAATCAGTGTCTACCACTTTCTGTGTATTCTAGAAATGTAAAAAACTCTGAGTAAACATTATTTATCATGAATCCAAGTCTGCACTTGAAACCATGGCTGTCCAGGTAATAAGCTTTTCCTAATTGAAGAACCTCCAGAGCACTGATGAACATACGGATGCTTTGATTGCTGGATGGAAGAAATCAGATTTACTTCAAAGTATTATTTAGTAGATCCCTATTAAGAGAGAGAGTGAAGGAGGGCAGGAGGAAAGCAGGGATGGGAGAAAGGGAGGAAGGGAGAAAGGGAGGGAGGAAGGAAGGGGAAGTGGGAGGAAGGAAGGAGGGGAAGTGGGAGGAAGAAAGAAACGGAGGAAGGGAAGGAGAAAGGAAGGAAGCAAACAAAGGTGCACACAATCTAGTAGTTAATGTGTGCTATATCCTCATTTTCACCAGTTTCTCCATCATCACCATACAGAAGACTTTTTTTTTAATATATAATTTTTGCATTAGGATATGAATCTATTGATTGAGTCAGAGAAATCTCTGGTGTTTTCCTATGTGACAGCAAGCACACAATGAGATTTAAGAAACTGGAGTAGTACATCCTCTAAAATGCATCGTCTGTACAGAATCTGCAAGGCTGCCTCTCCTCTGATTTAGAACTGTTTAAAAAAAACAGCTACTTTTTCTTATTCAGGGAGAAAAGGTTAACAATTATCTGACCAGTCATTCTGTGTCACTGAGTACAAGCAAATCTGGCATGTGAATCCTTATCCTTAATTTTATTTTTAGGCACCTAATTTGTTTTCCCATTTGATGATATCTTCAGCTGAAATCGTAGGCTGCTGATCTCTTGTTTTTTTCTCCTGCAGTGAATGTAATTGGACACTCTTAACCATAGCACAACTGTTCTAAATGACACAGAAAGTAAACGAAGGCTGCTAGATTAAAGAGAAGTCTCTCAACAGATTTGTGATTAACTTGCAACTATAATAAGATATTACATGAAAATAGAAATGAGTAGGAAAGGTTAACCAGCTAAGACAGGAAATTATTTCAGCAGCAGGGGGAAGAAAAAGAAAGGAAAGATATTCTCTTTACAGATACGCTTCTGACATCAGCTGTTTCTCAAGAGCAATAGACTAGAGCGAAGAAGAAGAGGCCTGTAGGGCTAAAAGGTACAGTTCAGATTAGAGATCAGGATTTGAGTCTTGGTTCTCATCCGTAGCTTTCTGCTTAGCTCTGAGCAAGCCCAATGTCTCTATTTCTTTTACTCTCTGTTTAGCCTATAAACTCATTAAGACTTTGTTCTCAGCCTGGAAGCCATACATATATGTGGACAACAGATAAAGTTTTCCATTTTTACACATCTCAGTCTTGTACTCACTTTGACAGTGACTGCTCAGTATTGTAAAATGTACCAAAGATGAAGTCTATGTCCAGTTGTGAACACAAGGTTTTATGTGACTCTTTTAATTAAGGGGAGGACATCTGCCTACAGATAGTTAAAAGTAATTCAGTGTTTCAGCAGGGAGCTCCCTTGTGAAAAAGGAGGAGAGATGAGAAGTGAAATGAGTAATTCTTTGAGTAGCAGAATTAATGAACTAAATCTCTTTCTTGGGTAGATCATCTGTTATTCTAATAAAAGGTCAGATTATTGGTCTTTCCACAGGTAAAGGCAGGAAGAAGGGCCTCTCAGTTTTCTCAAAGTCTCTAGAAATAAACTAATTTCTTCATCTATATTTATTTGTTAAATCTGCTTGAAAGTAGTCAATAGATTCAAAAGTTATCAGGAAACAACCTCCTCTGAGACAACACACTCAATCAAGGTACTTGTATAAAGTTTGTTTTCTTGGGAAATCAGGTTAAAAAACCCCACACTTGTTATTTCTATTAACTTAGTTTGTAGTTATATTATTATATACACAGTTTGTAGCATATGTTCCCAGATGAGCCAGTCAGCACAATACATGGCTGGTTCCTGCTCTATGTAGGCAACAGTTCCAAAATGAAGAACAATTTATTTTAAGCCTTTCGACATCTTTCTTTTATAGCAAGGTGACCCATATAGGTCAAGTTTATACCTACTGTAGCCTGGTAAAGGGAAAGGAATTGTTTCAGCAATGAGCTTGCCCTATAAGCTCTCTCCTGTGCTTGTCTCAGTTTGGGTCAGCTATCTTCTTTGCCCCAAGTGGTTTTGGTTTCTTAAATCATCTCAGGATGCTTTCTTTTAACAGCTTAATTATTTTTCTTCTCTCACCATTCTCTGATCACAGCACCGGTGGCACAGCATTCTCCTTTCCTGGGTTGAATATAACCACAGCCAGTAACATGAATCCAAAATAAATGGTCATTGCCCTACAAAAAGTATTAAGTTTACACATTTCATGTCAGCCACTTACATGAAGTCAGACAGCTACTCTTTACCCCTTACAGCCCCCATGAACTCAAGAAGGTCACAAAGGGATAACAAAACAGTATTTGGCTTGTGTTGTTTTACTGGTTTACGTTAACGAGTACAATAATGCTGGGCTGCAGCCTGCAGGCATGTTGCTATTGCACGCAATTCTCCATGGTTAAAAAAAAAAATAAATATTTGCTTAAAGAGCAAGCTATTTTGTGTGATCTAAAAAATAGAAAAACAAAGTTACAGTAGCCAGGGCATGGCTACTGTCTATACAAAATATGTCTGCAGTGCCTTTAAGTTTATTCTTCATTTTTTATATGCTTCAGTTCTTATGTTCTGTCAAAGAGATCAATATAAGCATCACTTTGTTTAAGAAAAATGGGTTCCAATTATTTGCATTAGAGCGAATTAGACATTAGATTTCCCTCATGCATTACAGAGAAGAACTATATTGTAGGGGTCATATCAAGGAGGGGTACAAACATTTCATAAATTCCCCTCGATTATAGTAAGGGTTTTTCTTGCACAGACAGTGTTCCATCTAGTAATCTCTACCTTCCTATCACCACACTTCATCTGGCACACGTATGACATCCTACCTCTAAAAAATCAGAAATCTTTTGCCAAAAAAAAAAAGCTCTTCTCACCATAAACCAGATCCCATGTACAAGCTTGATGCAGCCCAGGACGCAGTTGTGCAGCCCAGGATGCAGTCATAAGACTGCATGCAGACTTTTGTATGTCCAGTTTTTTTACATGCTCCCTAAACTGCTCTTTATCCAGCAAGAGGATAAGTCTTCCTTGCTCCAGACATTCCCTCTGATCTCGGGCCTGGGATCCTGAAGAGCAATCTTACCAATAAAGACTGAAGTGAAGGCACATTGAGGCATTCATGACGGGACTTTAAAGCAGGTGCTGTAAACAGCTTTCTCCAGCCCAATGAATGTTTATCTCTGAATCACTGCTTATGACCTTCTGCAGGATCAGGCAAATCTTGATACGTGTGTTAAACATTGATAACCTCAAGCTATCACTGCAGCCATAAACATACAAGAAATGTAGTTTAAAAAAAAAAAATTAAAAAAGCTTCTGGAGTATCTGAATGTGCCATCTAGACTATATGAATGTATCCTGAAGTTCTCATTTGGCTTCAGGCCATTCAACTCACCTGCTAAAGCAGCTTTCAGTCTCCAAAACTGTCTTGCAAACACATTCCATAAGCTTGTAATTTATGCAAGTATAAAGGAACTGAAATAAAACCACCCTAACTTAAAGGGATAACAGGAAGGGATATAGTATCTGTATCCTATATCTGAAGGGATATACCTGTATCATGCTGGAAATAAACAATATCCCCACTAGGAACCAGTGCCCTTCCATGGAACTCTGAATCTGAAGGACAGATCCCAGTTGAATGGAAGATTAGGAAAAATCATCTAAACATCAGGATTTTAAGACAGCACAAGATGGACATTGTTTGAAAACAAAAGTAGATGGAAACCCCTGATTTTACTTTTAGAAGTTGCAGCATTCCCTACTCAGGTCAGATTAGTATCTTCATGCAGGGGAGAATGCAATTCTTTGAAACATCTCAAACCTTCCAGAGTTTTCTGTGGTCCTTCAGTCATCTTCCTGCTGTTCACAGGCATCCCATGCCTGTAGACTTCTCAAATGTTGCTCCTCAGAGACACTTGCCTGGCTCTTGGCTAGAGCATCTCTGCATTGCTAATGAGCAGACTTCCTTCCATGCAAGGTTCTGTACTCTCATCTGATCCTATTTCCTACCATTCGTCCATTCAATCATATCCTACTTTGAACTTTTGCCCTTTTTAACTCTCTATGCGGGCTTACAATCCTTAGACATAAAAATACATAGATATACTTACGTTTATCTACCACAGCCAGAGCAGCCTCAGGGATAGTGATTTAATGGCTCCTGTTCTGAGGATAAAGTTGTTTATAAATATGGATGTAACCGGGCATACCAGTGGGAGGCAACTACACATTATCCCCAGGTGTCTCTCTAGGAGATCCAATTCATTTGGTAAAGCATCTTTCTAAATGCATGAACACACACACACACGCACGCACACACAGCAGCTGTTTAGCTGAGCACAAAAGATGCATCTTTTCCATTGATACAGAAAGAAAAGTTGTTAGAATGGCGTAAGAATCACAGATCCTGATTCATTTGGTCTGTGCTGCTATGGTCCTTCCACAGGAATATAAATAAACACAAGGAGGGAACTATTTTCTCACAAAAGCTTATTCCTTGTGAAATGGGAAACCTGCATCTTTGGTGGAGGCTGCCTGGACAGAGCTACTTCCTCCATTCAGTTCTCAGAGTTTGGTTGCAGTGACAAAGGCAAGCAAATGCTGCTTAGACAAGACAGACATCTTCTATTGATTTTCAGGTAAGCCCAGTGAGAGCCAGACCAGCATCTTCTATTTCTTGTAACGATATGACACTGAAAACAGAAGGACCAGTACTTTACCTTTCTTTGCCTGTTCTGGAAATGCTCCTCCTCTGAGCTTGTGAATCACTAGCTTTATTCCTATTTATATGATAGTAGTTCCATGGACAATGCAAGGCAGTTTACAGGCACTGAAGTCAAGTCCCAATCATGTCAGCTTTTTATTTGCATTTATAAAGGGCAATGCTAAAATGTTCCTGGAGTCTAAGAGAATAATTGATAATTGATGAAAAGTTTTTGTTTGTTAAATTTTTTGCAAAGGTTGCTAGGCACATACACACACAGATGAAGGGAGGCAAACCTGAGAAGATTTCTCAAACCAAAAAGAGGGTGCTCACAGTTGTATATGAGGCAAAGGGAGTGCAGGGGACTGTGACCTTTGTGCAAAACGCTGGTACTCAGACAAACCACTGCTGAAAGAACCATTTCTTCCTGGTAGTGGAATCCATAAGGGAGACAGTCAAGATGGATGAGAAGAAAAAGGGGATGAAAAATGGACAGGTAGAGAAGCTGAATGCATAAAAAAAACCAACGGGAGCATGGGGGTGACTGAAAACCAGCAGTGGGGAAAAACAGACCCCATGAAAGTGGCCTTTACCAACAGAGAAGAAAACTGCAATGTATTTTTCTCAGTTTTGCTTATGGGTTGATACTGTAGAAATGTTCTCACTACTTGTTCAGCTGAGATGACCTCTGCCCAGTGATAAAAGTTTGCTCACTCCCTTGTCTAACCTGGCTTGCAGAGTGAGAGGGATGGAGACTCCATATGAGGTTTCAGATTCTTCCATGCTACGTGAAAGCAATTTATGACTTAAAAAAAAAAGAAAAAAAAAAAAGAAAAAAAAAGGCAGAGGAGTTCTTCACTTTCCTCCTATCCTCCTATCAGTTGCTCTGGTATCTAAATTATCTTCTAGGCTCTGTGCCCAAAATCTTTATGTGGTGCTACAGAAAAGCAGAATAATCTTTCTTCACCTGAAAGCAAAAATTGGCGTGAGTAAAAAAGAACAACCTTTCCAGGATTTACTGTACTCCAAGGACTTGGTCAGCTGTGGCAATTTGTTCCATGATGACTAGTTTCCATATCACTGCAATATGCTGATGGATATGTCTCTAAGATTAAAATCTGCTGTTACACCAGTGTAAAGCTAGCACAAGGCAGATACAAAGATTTTGTCTTCATATCTATCTTGGTATCTAACATGTTTCTGCATTTAAAACATTTCTTGCAGTATGCCGGTATCTATTTTGAGCTGTATTTACATGGAGGGCTTAACCTGCTCTCATATTTCAGAAAAGGTCTTAAAAAGACATCTGGCTACATACAAAATTTTTAGCTGACTGAAAGTTTGAATGCAGTGCCAGAAACTGGTACTCCTTGACAGGTGGGCCAGGACTCGGATCCCAAGCCCTGACTTTCCAAAGCATCCAATGTGGATGGATTCAAACCTAAACTAGGGTGGAGTTTGTCCTGATCATACTCTCACCACGTGATTGTGAGCTCTGAAGGATCTGAACAAGCTGGATTAATGGGATGAGGCCTATTGTGTGAAGTTCAACAGGGCCAAGTGCCAGGCCCTGCACTTGGGGCACAACAACCCCATGCAGCGCTACAAGTTTGGGCAAGAGTGACTGGAAAGTTTTCCCATGGAAAAGGACCTGGGGGTGTTTTTGAGTAGCTGGCTGAATATGAGCCAGTACTGTGCCCAGGTGGCCATGAAGGCCAATAGCATCCTGGTTAATATCCGAATTAGTGTGTCCAGCAGGACTAGGGAAGTGGTCGTACCCCTGTACTTGGCACCACTGAGGCTGCACCTCAAATACTGTGTTCAGTTTTGGGCCCCTCACTACAAAAAAAGACATTGAGATGCTGAAGCATGTCCAGAGAAGCTGGTGAAGGGTCTAGAGCACAAGCTCCATGAGGAGTGGCTGAAGGAACTTGTTCAGCCTGGAGAAAAGGAGGCTGAGGGGAGGTCTTATCGTTCTCAGCTACCTGAAAGGAGGTTGTAGCAAGGTGGGAGTCGATCTCTTCTCCCAGGTAAAAAGTGATACAATGAGAGGAGATCTCCTCAAGTTGTGGCAGGGGAGGTTTAGATTGGATATAAGGAAAAAAAATTTGTACCAAAAGGCTTGTCAAGCATTGGAAGAAGCTGCCCAGGGGCGTGGTTCAATCACCACCCCTGGAGGTATTCAAAAGACAGGTAGATATGGTGCTTAGGGACATAATTTAGTGGTGGACTTGGCATATTAGCTTAATGGTTTGAGTCGGTGATCTTAAAGCTCTTTTCCAACCTAAATTATTCTATGATTCTATGAAAATCAAATTTTCATGCACAAACTGCTCTACCTTGTCTCACCTTGTCCAACACTATAAGATATACAGACTCCCTGAAGTTTTCTAGGGCTTGTTGTATTTGTCTGCAGCATTTCTCTCCAAAAGTGATCAAAAGCAGTTCTTGTAAACTTTTGGTATTATCTGTACCCAAGGCCAGCACAGGCAACAAAAGGAAGATCTGCCAAATGGAATATTTTATAGCACCATAATCTAACTCCAAAATAATGCTTTCAACCTTTTAAAAATTATTTTAAGTAACGTAGCATTTAATATATTTTTTAAAAAATGTCATTGTTTTAAAAAGACCATTAGGAAGGCTTACCTGCATCTTCTGTAGAGATTAGAGAAAGGTGAAGGCTGGGTGCTTATCACCCACCAGCTGGAGAGAATAAATGCACAAAAAGGTATAAAGTGTAGATGTAAACTTGTAAGGCTTGGTTCCTTGCCAAAGGGGAGCTTCAGCTCAATTACTCAAAGTCATGCTGAAGTTGACTAACCACATGCTAGAGTCTGAGCTAGAAATGGAAGGAACACCTGCAAAATAAGGACTGTGAGGTAGTGAGGAGGATGTCATCCTTGACAGGGAAGTAACAGAGAACTAATGTTTTCCAATAAATTAGCCTCAAAGCCATACATGAGAATTCATACCTCAGTTTAGCAAGCAAGAAGCTACTTACAAATAAACCAAGATGGTCAACCACACCACAATCAAGATAGTTAATTGTGGTTCTTCTCCAACTGATGGTTTGATGCTTGGATTTCATAAGGATTTCTAAAGATGGAAAAACAGCAGTAATGAATTCTTGCTGCCCTGCTTATTTCCAGAAGCTGTCATGTTTCATTAATATTTCCTCCTTCACTAACAGTTCAGGTAAAACATAAAGTACAAGTCCAAGATACCACACACAGAGCTAACTAATCTCTAAGAAATTTTATGTATTGGTATCCATGCAGCAGTTTGTCCTGAGTCCCTCTTCTGCCTAATATTTTTCATTGATTAATTTATTTGTGTGGAAAACTCACCAGCATGTGCTCAGAACTGTTTCTAGATAGGCTGTCTTAGATTGTGATAATGAAAAAAGATAGTCAGCTGGTTTACCAGTACAATGTTATTCATTAGTTGCAAATAACAAAAAATTCAGACTGTAGGCTCACCACATCTTTATTTGTTAGCACATATCTACCTCTCGGGTTCCTTGATAAACAAAGAAATATGGGTCCAAACCGAACTCCCTAGTCTTATATAAGTAACTTCTGAGAATTAGAATTGAGGTACCAGGTTGAAGTACCCATTTAGCCAAGCCTAGCATGTTATGGAGACAAAGTGCAATTGAAAAATAGATGACTGATGATGAGAAAAGCCTTTCCTTATTAGATTGTTCTGCAATTCGGAAGTAGAGCTGAAGTAAATGAAACAGCAAACACAGGAACATCTTACTCAAAAAAAAATCAGCAAACTTGGTGTCAATACTGGATAAGCAGATGATACTCACTGTCTGCTCTGAAATTTCTGTAGAAGCTCTTCTCTAGAGAAAATAATCCCACCTAAAATTAAATAAATAAACGATAGGGATGCAGAAGTAGGTCTGTAGCAAGTCCCCATAATCTCTCAGAGCAGGGCTCACATTCGAATTAATCTCCATAAAACTGATACTGCTGATTCTGTCACTATTTATATTGCCTTAGTATTTAGAAGTCTGACTGGAGCCTCAGTTTAGCAGACATCAATCAACTTGTATCAAAAAATGACCATCTCTAACACCTTTCTTGAAGGATGCAACATCTAGAGACAATTTGAATGTGAAAGTTTCTCTGTTCCACAGAAAGAACAGCTAAAATGATATCCTCTTAATACCAGGCAATGGTTAAAAGTCATTGCTCAATGCATATTATAGTCCCCACCTTTTCTTCAGTCTGAAAATTATTATCTGAAATAGAGTATTTCCATGATGGCTGGCCACTTGAACTGCAAGAAGATCCACCGTCTAATCGTTGTATTAAAATTCATGGTTTAAAAAAAATAATGTATGTCTATTATGCTCTGTAAAAGAGCATGAGTAAAACCAATCCTATAAGTAGCATTTTTTTACCTTGCCTTTCAGCCTTCTTTTCTTTCTTTATATTTGCCCCCTTTTCTTGGGTCACACTTATTTGCAATAAATGGCTTCTAAATTAGTGCAGATTAGTGTCTGATAAGGTTGGATCCTATACCTGCCTGACATTAATGCTGGCTAGATTTTTGGGGAAAAGGTGCATTAGTGTTACACATATGTTTTATTTACATTTCTAGGAGTAGTAAGAAACAAACAACAACAACAACAAAAAAAAACCCAACGTAGTTTAAGCTTATCTACAGAGCCTTTGCAACGGGTTCAACTTTGGTGGTGTATAAGTCTCCTGAGACAGTATCTTGACCACACAGTCCCCTTTCCTTTATCCTTATGAGCTGTGTTTTAGTGGGCTGAACAATATGGTGATTTTTGCCACTTCTCACATTTCTAGATGAACCCTTTCTTCAATCAAAGATGATGAAGTGAAATGAAATTAGGAAAGGCAGAAAACATAGAGCCCAAAGTGTGACCTAGGAATCTTAATTTTCCTCAATCATTGCTGTAACGGAATGCAGGTCTGCAGCAGCAGGGGTGAAATTATAGTACAAATTACCATGCTATGCCAGATAAATTATTCTCTGCAGCATGGTTATTAAGTGATAGATAAATAACTAACACTGTAGGACTGATTGACAAAATATAAGTGACCTGGAGCTAAGCAGGGCACCATGGAAATAACATTTCAGTGCCACTAATATTTTAACACTGAAATGAGATTTTCCAAAGCAGAAAAATCTTAAAATAGTACAAGGCTAAGCCAGCTACAATTTGAGTAAATACTAAAAGTGCTTTATCTGAGAACTCCTAGTTTTGTAACATCTCTCGTGTAAACATTTTTTAAATGCAAAATTAAGAAGTGGTGCATGTGTTTTGTCTATGGAGGCACAAAACTAAGCTTTAGACTCCTTCTATGAGAGAGCAATTGCATTTTTACCTTCAAATAGATGTTAGTAGATGGCTATCTTCTTTAACAACAGCTTCGGAGAGAATGTGGGAATGGGCTCAGAGGTCATTCAGTGACACGGTGACCTCTAGGTTTAGAAGCAGAGATAATAAAGAGAGAAATGATATAGACTGTTGTCAGAGTGCACCCAAGAAATGACTGACCACATGGATTCTCCGGACAATTATCATCATTATTTCTATAGTTGGGACCTGCTGCAGTTGGAACATTTCTGTGCACAAGGTTGTTGTAGTGAAAAACTTGTACTCTTGATATTTGTGACTTCCTAAATTTATTGAGTGCTTTCTATCAGAACTTATGACATCTTTATGCAAGGGGTGATGCTTTCCTTGAATGCAGACAGTTCTACCCAGGCCATCCCTAGAAAAGAAGAAAATTCCTGTACACCTAAATATAAGGGCACTGCACTCAGAGTAGAATTTGTGACAGACAAAGCTAGCTAGATGACCAACAAGAAGAAGAACACCAGCTTTTTAGGAACTGAATATCGATCTGACATTGGCCAAAAAAAAATGACTGGGAAAGGACAACATACGCCATGCTCCAGAGGGAAAGTCATGATTGAGCACAATCATGAAAGTGTATTATTACATGAGAAAAAATGTCATGAAATAAAAATGGTGAAAAACATACATGTTCTTAACCCATATTTTTATATTTTTCTTCTGACTGTTTTGAAACCTTTGTATTGGGTTCGTCATCTATAATGTGCTGTAGAAGCAGGAAAATTTATCCGAGTCACTATGAAGCTGGAGAATTGAATGTAAAAATGGGATACAGAAGTTGGGAAGTGAATTACTGTGGAGACATGAGAGGAGCAACACAGCTTTCAGGCCAGTGGCAGCTGAACAGAGGTCTCTGGCTTTCTAAAGGTATGCCACATGTAGGATCTCATATTCAGGTACGTGCTCCAAATAGGATTCTGTCCCTAGGCTGGGTGAAAAAGCATGAGTAGTGTACAGCTACAATAGGTATGGAAATGAGCCAATATTTTGATACTGCTCTCTATTTCAGTGAAATGCCTCATGTCCGAAGATCTCAAAGTATTTCACTGAATCACAAAATGATATGGGGTTGGAAGGGACCTCTGGAGATCATCTAGTCCAACCTCCCTGCCAAAGCAGGTCCACCTAGAGCAGGTAAAACAAAAATCAGCACTGACATGATGCTTAGAGTTACACAGAGACATCTTTTGCCTCTGTGTGTGTGTCATTATCTTCATCAGAAAGAGTACATCATAGGTAAAGGAAAGCTACATAAGGCTGAATAATAATTGCACAAGTCATGTGGATATTTAAAATCAAATTAAGTCTGTCTAATTAAGTATCCATGCAATTAAAACAGAACTCCAACAGAAATAAGGGATTCGTGCTATAAACTAAAAGTGAGTACCTCACTAGGGAAGGCTCCTGTGTGATGCCCCACATGCAGTCATGGTCTCTAATTTTTCACAAAAGCAGAATGAACTGAACAAAAAAAAGTAGAGAGGAAGGCAGAAAAAAATGCTGGCTATTAGAGAGACCCACCCGTGAAATAATATGAATGTTCTGGGTGTACACAAGTAATGAGAGCAATCGATAGGGATCAGGATGAAGAGCAGATTCAGATACATTGTGTAGGAAGCTGGCCTGCAGAAAAAGGTAGAAGAAGCCACGAAAAGGAGGCAGCGTATCTAGCTTACTGTCTCCTTAATGCAGAACAAAATGCTGGCAGGTGACAGTAAACGCAAAGAGATTGAAGAAGATGGCTCTCTGGAGAAAGGCCCTTGTCAGAACTTTTATAACACAAGAAAAAGAAAAGCAGATTTTTGTTTTCTTGTTTTCAAGTCAATTTTGAAACTGATTGTAGCTCTGTAGGGAAGAGAATTGTTCCCTGGGGGAATTAGGGAAGTTGTAGAGTTCAAACAGAATGAAGAACAGGAGGGAAATCGATATTTTTTCTCTAGAGGGTTGGTTTCAGTACTCAGTGCTCTCTAGAATGAAGACAGAAATTAAAATTAAAAAAAAAAAACCAAAAAAAACCAAAAAACCAACCCAAACCAAAAGTTTCGCATCTCTAAATTCTTAACTATTGCAAAGAATTACAAAGGCTCAATGAATTGGCAGTGAGACTTCTGGAGTTTTGGACTATCTTTGCTGTCTAATATTTCATGACAAATCTGGGGAATGCACAGGAACAGAAGTTCCTTGAGGGGATGCTCCTTGCACCTTTCCTCATCATCCATCAATTTGCTTATTTGCTCTGGGAAAATTTCCTGTGCTCAAAGAAAAGATACTGCAAGGTCACGTAATCAGCTGGTATCCTAGTATGTGCATATTCTGTCTGGCATAACAGGCCAACTTAAGGATGGATGGCATTTTCTGACCTTTAGAATGGAAGATGCTTTTATACTAACCAGTGAGACTCCAACATACATAATCCAGATATTAAAACCTGACCATTTAATACTTTCCCTTTAGACCTATTTCATAGCTACATTTTCTTGCAGCAACTGACCAGGTGGTATTCTCCCAGTCTCTGCACAGCAATGCAAAGTACCGAGCTTATAGCTCTGTCCTTAATTGGTAGTGGCACATTGAGAAATACTAGTGGTTCTGTAAAGTCTTGCATGCATAAGAAGATCACTGTTGTCTTTAATGTTCAGGTCTCCTCAAATGACAGACATTCGACTTTCATTTTCCCCCTTCTCCCTTCTTATCCCTCTCCCCAAATAAAATCTTCACAGGAAAAAAAAATATTAGCTGGGAGCAGGTGGTTTTAAGCAAAGCAAATTACGTTTTCTGCTTCACTGGACTATCTCCTGCCCTGCAGTATGGGAGAAATCCCAGGACGTGCATGCCAGACCCAGGGAGCTTCCATCAACCAGGGAGGTTTCTGAAGGAGAGCAAGTGGCTAAGAGTACCAAGCTGAAAGCTTAGTGGACTAACTTGATTTTAATGGGATATATTGCACCCTAAATCGCTGCCATGTTGGTTTAGTGCTTTTCTGGGCAGACAGCTCCAAAATCTCATTGAAGCAGCTTCTGCCATGACAATATTTCCTTTCTTTGGACACCAAAGGAAGAAATTAAACTGGAATAAAAAAATAGCATTATTCCTCAAGGTCTCCTCAATTTGTCTTACAACAAATCTTCAGTATAAATGATCCCCCCCCAAGACTGATTTCTACAGCCACTCATTGAAAGGAAATATAAGCAGACTCACAGAGACAGAACGGTTTCAATGGTAATACTCATTCTGAAATCCCTACAGATCTGTATGTATCTCCAGTGATCCATACATCCTTGGCAATACACAGGCTTTTTTGAGTTGCCATACAGACCCACCAGGGCCAGCGTATGCCGTTTGTACAGTGCAGACCTTAACATATTGAGCAGAATCTATATGCTGCTGTTGAGTCTCTTGGGAAAGATGCCAATATTTGGGAAAGGACCCAATCCCTTTTCTTTTCCCTGCAGCTCTCAGTTACAGACATGGCCAGGAGGAGAGTTGCATGCTGGACCTCCTTGTACCATTTCCACAGGCATGTTCCCTGCAGACATGTCCTTGGAAGGGCCTGGAAGTGCAGTCAGGGCTCTCTTGTTGCTGATGTCATGAGTAACAGTGAGAAGAAGAGAAAAGGAAAAGACAAAATTTGGGAAGGGCACTTACTCCAGGGCAGGGAAGTTACCCTGCATGACTGCAGGATGTGCATGCTGACTCAGTTGCTGTTTAAGAGAGTACTTTGTGATGTTGAGGAGAGCAGAAATACTACTTTCTGAGAAAGCTGCAGTGGTTCAGAACAGCAGCAGAGAGCTGAGTCCTTATCCTCAATGGCAGCTTTAGGACTGGGCACAGCAAGAGCTCTAGGGGCAAAACTGAGTTAGCCAAAGTTCCTTCTTGAAATAGACGTGGCAAATCATATATATATATAGCTGGGATGCATTTTGGAAATGTATGCCTCATTTTCACTCAAAAGAGGGAAAATCAGTGACATGTCCAAAGGTACACAGGAAGCTTGTAGTTATGAACCCACATCAGACCCACATCAGTCTTCTCCAAAACATTTGGTGTATGCAGTCTTGCACCTGAACTCCTCAAAATGATTTACAAATGTTTCTCTCAGCCCATCCGTCAGTGCTGCAATAATGTTATCTATCCAAGCACACATTTCCCATGCAACTAACTACTTCAGCTCTCTGACTTGCTTGTCAGAAAAGCTCTGTGTGCTTGTGCTTGCTGATGCTTGCAATGGAATTTCATCATCCTCACCTGAGTCTCACAAAAGGGTGGAGGCTAAGCAACCTTTCCTTTTCTGGCAGGTGCTGGGAATTGCTTCTGGGGATGAATCTAAACGTTGCAGAAATAAATAGGTTCTTTTTCAAGGCTCAGGTTTTTGCTGTCATCTCTGCTCCCAAGGCTCCACCCAGCATCAGTTCAATTCCTCTCTAAATACCTAAAGTTCTCCTCACTCTCTGAATGTCTCAGAATCAGGATGACGTGGACCCAACTATTTTTTCTGTGTATACCATAAACCTAGGCAACATGTAAGCTAATTACTTGAACATGAATATGAGGTTTACTCTAGGCTAATGTCTTAAAGAGGTGATGAATTTAGGGGTTGTTTCCCGTGGAGGGCTTGTATTACCAAAAACTTCATGAAATATCTCTTTTCAAACAAAAGTATTGAAGGAAGCGCAGATATTTCTATAAACTTGTCCTATTTATTGCCTATTGCCCTCCAGTTCAAAACTGACCCTGACAGTAGCAATTTATGTGGGTGGATTCTATGGCCAAAGGTACAGAGACTTGGAGGATTCAAGACAAACCCATGTCTTGAAATGGGTCAGCTCCAGGCCCTAAGGAAACAGGCACATTCTGTGACACCCATTTGACTGCAGCACAACTTGGGGATGTGGCATCTGTGTTCAGGCTTCTCTCCTCAAAATCCATTTGCTTGAGAAGGTGAGATGTTGGGGAGGAGGGAGAGGAGCCATAAGAAACAAATGACTAACTGCAAGAGGCAGCAATTGGACTCAGCATGTTCTGCTAATACACACCTGATAAAAAGCATTTTTTTTCTCCTCACTGCAAGCAACCAGTTTTATTAACATTGAACGATAATGTGGAATGACTGTGGGGGGAAAAATGTTTAAAATAATAAAAAGAAACCCTGCAGGTGAGCAAGATTGATTTTAATAAAAGCAACAGAAGAAATATATCTGTGGGACATTTTTTCCCCCCTCTCCTCTTTGGAGGGTACGAAGTGCCGAGTCTGGCGTTGTCAGTCTTACCAGCAGGAGGCTGGTGACAGGTTGAGCAGTGTGGCTGACAGGTCTAAGTCAAATCTCCAAGACAAGTAGTAGTGCTGTGCAGGATGGCCAATATTACAGATTATGTGGGGGAGAAGGGATGCACCAGGGTTATTCAGCTATCATTGCACGCAGCAAAAATAAACCTCGAAGCAACAACAACCCACAAACAAATCAGAATGACAGCTCGGCAAAAAAAACCAAACAGTTAGAACTGAACTCCATCAGATTCAAATCATACTGAATTAGAAAGAAAAATATCACTACCAACAGACATGCATTATATCTTACACTCCTTGAAGGGGGCAGACAGAGTCGCAAAGAGCTCATATTCTTGTAAAAATACAGGTCTTGTTGCCTTAAGATTACACCCAGGCTGAAAGTGATGGGTGCAGTCCAACATGATAAATTCATGGTATTGCAGTCTGCAGTGACCACGTAGTTCCTACTCAGTGCTTAACTGTCCCAGACTTATCAGGTAACACCAGTGTCACTCCCACAGCAACTCAAGAAGCAGCTCCATGGATGTGTATGTAGCACATTAGATTTTCACAATATGTGACATTCTTGCTGGTACAGTGAAAAAGCAGCATTTGTGCTTAAAACTTTGAAGTTGTTTCTCTGCAACATGTTGTGCTAAGCTTTTTTAATTTCTGCCACTTGTCTTCAGAAGCCATCTCCTCATGCCACTCACTCTTCAGAATGTCAGTGAACCGCCTGCTGAGCTATGAAGCCCCATTATTCAGAGGAATTCTTGTAGTTTTTATCAGTGTTCTGCAGCAGCTGCTCTTATCTAACACACTTCTCGTTGGGAAAAGAGAATTTGAAGGCTTTCCCAACTTGGATCTTGCAGGTTTGACTACCCTCTTAGGCTTTAATGGTCTTTTGGACTATTGCACATTGTCTTCCCAAACTAGGTGCTTTATCACAATCCCTATCACACAAGAACAAATCTGGGAAGCTTCTGTCTTCAAAGAAGAGTAAATGGGAAAAGGATTCTTCAATATTGTGTCCTGTGAATATTCTCTTCTTGAGAAATAGACATGAAGTGTCAGCCTGGATCCCCATTCCAGAGGACAGCTACATCATATTTAATCAGTCTAGTAGGCTGGCTATTGGGATGAAGGAACCCCAAGGGCAGAGCTGGGTGAAAAGTGCTCAGTGTCAGTTTACTCACAAAACAAAAGAGAAGGAAGAAGGAAAAAAAAAAGGAAAAGAAAAAAGAAATAAAAAGAGACTACAAAGAAAAGAAGAAGAGACAGCAGATTTGGGGCAGAATAGGGAGATAAATCGTATTTGCAAATGCTTATCACATTTGGTGATTAGTCTCAGCCAAGAAAAATGAGACAGGGTTTTTTTGGTAAGATTTCAAAAGAAATCTGGATCTCTGATCTGAAATAAGATTTTTCTATGGAAAATAGAGCTAAATAAAAAGACAATGAGAAAGGTCTAGCCTCAAATAGCAAATGGAAACACTTGGTGTCAGGCTGAATGTTTCAGTTCAGCATTTCTTCCTCCCCTTCTCTCTCCCCCATTTAGTTTAAATGTCATAGATACAATGTTCTGTTTTATTTTAAAACACGTTTCTCCTGTTCAGTTGTACAAATAAATAAATAAATGAGCTGTTATTCACAAAATTCTGCTTAGGGGAGCTAGAGCCAGGTCTGACAGAATTATTTGCCTAGGGAAGTTGTGGCTGCCCCTTCCCTGGAACTGTTCAAGGCCAGGCTGGATGGGGCTTTGAGCAACCTGCTCTGGTGGGAGGTGTCCCTACCCATGGCAGGGGTTTGGAACTGGATGATCTTTAAGGCCCCTTCCAACTCAAACGATTCTATGATTCTATGATTGATTCTATTTCAAATGTACACCAAATATCATGGCACTTCCAGATAATCCAGGGGATTTACTTGGGGAAGAGGGGGGAAGACGAGAGGAAGAGGAAGGGGGGAAAGAGTTGCATTTCCTGTCCTTGTCTTGCATAGGTGGCTGCCCAAGGCAGGTGATTGACCCACTGCCCCACGGTAGAGCATATTCACAGTTGCACATGACGTACCTGTAAGATGCCAATAACGTTGCCTGTCTAGTGAGAGCAGCTTTCACACTGCTAGTTTATGGTTTTCCCTCTCAGCAGTAACTTAGAATTTATCAGAACAGGCTGTTCTACATATATGGCTGACATTGCAATTTATTGTATCCCACACATTATACCCAAGCATATGTCCCTATGTGAAATGCTGTTTTACTCATTCAGCATTCATGCATGGATGATTTCTTGTGCCTCAAGTATTTAATCTAATGGGCACTTTTAGTATACACAACTACAGGCACTAAGATTAAGGGTTTAAAATACTAGACCAATATATTATATAAATGAAAATCTCTTTGGCACCTACAGATATAATATAGTATTTGGGCTTTCTGACCTTGAGTACAATTTCCATATACTCATAAAAAATTGATAGCGCTTCTCATTATCCATTCCCCTCTCCTCAGCCTGCCCGCCCTCCTCTCCCACATCACAGCCGCCACCTCCGATTCCCCAGTCCTGTACATCAGCCTTATGGTCACCTCCGGAGGTCTCTGGGGGCAACTCTTTCAGGCTGTGCAAGGAGGCTGCTGTGCTCTATAATCCTCAGGAGCCTATCAGGGAGCACACACCTCTTCACTCTCAGTCAAAAAATCGACACGCATTTATTCCCAAACTTGAGATGCAAAGAGAGCTTTCCACAGCTACATGTGTCTTTAAGTCGTCTGCAGCACAGCACCAGGTTTCGCAGAAACCTGCTTCTCTGAGACATCCATCAAGCAACAGCTCAGGTTCTAGCCATCCTGTTGTTAAGGCACCAGCACAATAGTTCATTCCTAGTATTTTGGGGGTCTTTGGTACTCCTGTTTTTAAAAAGACTTATCCATTCTATGATTGAACAAATAAGAGAAAAAGGTTTAATGGGGAATAATGTGTATCTAATTATTAATGTACTATGGAACTTAGCTTTTATATTGCAATTTATATTGCAATTACCTTCTTTGTGATATAAAGCAGAACAATACAGAGGAAGAACTTCTTTATTAATGCCTAATAGCATGGTAATTTAAAATATTCAAGTTTCTTTAATAAGGTGCTGTATGAAATGTTACCTAATTTGACAAGATTAATTATACAATTAATTTGAGACTGCTCTCAATTAAATTAGTAAAAATTCTTAAGAATACAGGAACCTAACATGAAGTGAGATACCTATTAAACAGGATATTAATTAGACAGAGATGAAATAATGCATGCTTTGTTAATATAAAGGGCATTGAGGAGTTGGTAAAGATGTATTATTTCATTACTTTAATAAAATAAAGGTAGTCCAGGCACAAAACAATTTCAGAGAATCTTTTGGAAAACTGTGTAATAAAAGTCAGCATTAGCTCTGCTGCAAGGACTGGGGCTTGAATCTCACCTCAGGAGAGATTTATTCCAAGTCATTTGATCCTGCAGAATTATTCTAGTGTTATTGCAGGATAAATTCATCTACAGTTCCAGTGGGGTAGTGGGAGCAGGAGATGGAGGCCAGTCTTGGGTTAGAAAATAGGCTCCAACTAAGTTTGTATAAAAAGATGGTGAAAAACGATGCTCCACAAAGTCGTAAGTTCATAAAAAGAGACAGGGTACTGTCTTAATAAGGAGGGAGAAAGGCAAACGGCAGAATCACAACCATGGACTTAAGAAGAGAGGAAGAAGGTTCAAGGACGTGCTTGGAAGTATCCCATGATATATAGACCCTGAGAGAACTCTATTTTTACTGGTAAGACCAGGCTTGAGGTGCCAGAAATGAGGAGAAAAATCTGGAGCAAAGAAAACTTACCCTTTGTGAAGGAGGTAGGGCATACACAAGTCCCTGGAACCTGATGGGAGGCACACAAAATTGCTGAGGATGCTGGCCAGTGTCACTGTGAGGCCAGTCTTGACTATCTATGAAAGATCATGGTGATCAAGAGAGGTTTCCATCTTAAGTTAAAGGCAACAGTGGGTACTAACTTTTCCAAAGGGTGGACCACTTTTCTTCCCTCCTATCTGAGATGACACATACAGTATGTCTCACACGTGTGGTTTCAAGAATTTTTACAGAGATGGAGATCCTGTGTGGTCATCTGTTTCTACAGCACACGTATATGTGAGCCTGGTTTATCATATGATCTAGAAAGCAAAAATCTTACACTAGCTGCATCCTCTTCCCAATTCCTCATTTGAATTTTGACGCTAAGTTCTTTTTGTCACATGAATATTTGGGGTAAAATATTCTTCTGGTATGGATTTGTCGTTTTAACTTAGACAGTGAAAAGTTCCCCACAAAGATGGACTAGCTCATTTTTCATTGTGAAGCAAATCTTTTTAACTCGATTAGCACCTGTGAATTTTCAAAAAGAATCTGCTGAGTCATCTAAATAGAAAGTTAGGTAAACAGGTCCCCTCACAGCCTCCATTGTATTAAATCACAACAAAGCTCTTGTGAGACAGAGAAACTCTGTTAAACAATTCTTTCTTTCAGGAAAACTGAAAGTTCCCTGAAAGTTCATATGATATGCCTGAGATCAGAGAAGAAATCTACAGTTTTACTTGAAGTCAACACTGCTGAATGGTAGCCTATCACCGATCACTAGAGAATTGTTCCTCTACTATTCACTGGTTCATGTTTCCATCATGTTCAGCTTTGAAGAACGATAATGTTTCTGTCAAAATAATTTTAGAGCATTCTATAGTACAAATATTATCAAAATTTCTACCCATCAAGAGTGGGATTCCTCTCAGCTAGCTTCAAACTTCCACAATATGGAAATCATCGTCCAAGCTAGTCACCCTGAGATCCCTTTGTAGCTGATGGAGAAAAGTAGACTCTGCTAGATAACCTGATGTATCTATTTAGATATCTGTTTTAGGAGGTCATGTTTCATATTCTGGAAACTGTCTATATCTGTGTAGAAAGGGAGCCTAGCATGACTAGCTCAGATGAATTTCATCCCAAGGATCTCAGATAAAATTTGTTAGTTCATTTCTTCTGGGAAATAGAATAAATGATATCACTGATATGACCAATGAGAACGAAACCTCCAATTGCAAATATCAAATATTTGGAAGTTATCCACAGAGTGAGCTTTAGTGAGATATTCTTCAAATAGACTGCAAGGGCAAATAAAATCATAGCAGGCATTCCAAGAACAGAAAAATCTTAATTATTAGACAGCTTCTTCCTGTGAACTCCTACCTTTTCTCTGTTTCAAAGCCAGTCAGACAACATAAATTTAGGTATTTGAATCCAACCAAAACAGTAGTGGTTTGTACTAGTACTATCTTTAGTACATTATGTATATTAGTAAATATTATTGCCATAGATTCTTCTCTGCTTTAACAAGATAATCAGCATTGTTTTGAAGATATTTTAAGGAATTGCTGTAAAAACCCTGAACTGCTTAACTATATGAGTTAAACTGCACTACACAATTAGACAAATTTAAGGAGATTTTAAATTCTCGGGGCTCCAATTTACCTTAAATTTTTCATTTGACCAATGTGAGTTTAAAGTGGCTTCTCTGAAGTATATTTTTATTTTCAGAAACATGTAAACTTTTGTGATCTTAGAATGTAACATAACCATAACCAGCCTCCCTGTTTGCTTGTCCAGACTGAGCACTTATGACATGTAAGATGCATTCAAAATATTGCATTCCAGTCTTTAAAACAATGAAAATTTATTTTTTACAATGAAAATTTATTTTTTACAACTGCTTCTTAGCAAAGCAGTTTTGTTGCAGCATGATTTGCTGTAGTGGTTTGATAGATAGTTCATCATCACAGCTCCAAGCTTTTTTAATATGACACCTAGCAAAGGCAGTGAAAATATGGGGAAGACAGGCATTTCTTTGCATATAGCATACCAGAATTCCCATTCCTATTAGTGTCTGCTGAGTGCCCAGACATAAATGTCAGCTGAGCACGGTGCTCCTAAGAAGTGTCTTCAAAACCATAAAAGGTATTCTGCAAAGCTCCATCTCTTTGATCTGACTGCAAGAAACCTTGAGTAGATGATTGAAGAGAGCATGGCTAGAGGCAAGCATTCAAACCAATTGTTCTGCTGTGTCAGAACAAGGGCAGAAGAGATGACACATTCAAAGGGTCCATTTTTAAACTGAATATCTCAACATTTCAACAACAGAGTATAAGAATCCAAGTTTTTCTAGCTTCCTAAATCAGTATACATATCTATGCTACTCCAAAAGAAAACAGCAAAAGCATAGGCAAAGAAAGGATGCATTTATTACACTCCACAACTTTCCAGAGACTTGTGCTCCTTCATCATCTTTATCCCATTCTATAGGCCAAAGACTTCATGAAAACATCAGTTTGTTGTATTTTGACTTGAAATGCCAAATCTGTGAGTGTCACAAAGCTGCTACACACCACTGGCAACCACAAGATTCTGATTATTCTGATTTTGGGTCAAACACTTAACTAGACTAGAGGGTGTGGGGCAAAGCAGAAAGATGGTGTGCCCAGACCCACACCAGCAGAAGGAGAAAAATAGGAGTTTGTTTCAATGTCATCACTCAGAGCCAAAGAGCAGTTCGAAACTAAATGAGAACTTGCCAGCCTTAACTGAGCCACGGAGATGTGGAATGTGCTTCAAAAGAGCCCATTTAGGTGCCAGAGCATATTAGTGTCTTTCAGTTGTCATGCAGTACCTTCCCCTCTCCATGCAAACCCTGCTTAATCACCTTCCTCCAGTTCAGTAAAGATCAAGTAGCCACAGGTCCACCCCAGCAGCTGTGATCTATTCATTTCTATACTTCTACAAGTTATCTCCAATCTTAAATTTGGCTCAAACAGCTGTCACTTCAGAGAAATCCATGAAAGGAACTCAACTGTATCTCTGACTACAGTCTACGGAATGTAGCAAATACAACCGTCGAACTCATCTTCCTACCCTGACGTGTGTAGTTAATGAAATGCAGGCCAAAATCTTGCAGTAAGTTGCTTTATAAATATCCTGGACTACTTCATTTCAAAACAGAGACTTTGCTTGCAGGGAAAACTTCCACTTGGGAATGAGGTGCCAGTCAGCCTAGCAACATGCCCCTCAATCTGAAGCATGTGCTGGTCTCTAAAGGCAGCACTTTGGGACTGTTTGTCAAAACAGCAGCATCCCATTCAAGAGCCAAAGTGTTAAAGTCATCCCATGGCTTTTGTAGAGTTATGTTCGATGTAGGACTTTTCTTTTAATGAAGCTTGCTGATCAGGGTTATCAAGTCAGGTAGTCGATAGCATTGAGCCCGTTTATCAGCTCTTCTTGATAATTATAAATTATTTGCCATTAGAGAGTATGCTAATTCCTAGACTCCTACAAAGAGCCTAATCAATTGAGTGCATTTTATTATTTTCTAGTCTAAACATCATGAACTCATCATATAAAGTATCCAATAACACTAAATTATTCTAGATAGTTAAACTGATGTTAAACCAATCAGAAATTTTATTTTAATTTATTAGTCTTCCTGAAATATTTAGCCAGCAAAACGAGAACAACAGAAACAAGATACAACCAAGAAGTGAAGTGCAAACTGAGTAAGGAATGAGGCTCTGAAGTTACTGTATAGCAAAAGGAAAGAAAATACGCAATTAATTTTCAAGGGGGAGATGGCAGGAAAGGTGCAACAGACAGGATCTTTTGGGCCTGTCTTTTTGGGCCACATTATTGCTCATTTGGACCTGGACAGGTATGTTCACCCCAATGAATACTTCTATATCTGAGGCTGGCTTCACACATCAGACCCTTCTAGTTTTTGTCTTTCAGGTTTAGGAATAGATACGACAAAAGGATCTAATAGCTGTCCAGAGGTAGGCATTTGAATTCAGATGTCTGATCCTGAAAATGCTGATTTTCACCTAACTCTTGCCTTCTCCTCTCCTCTCCCCTCTCCCTCTCCCCTGCAAACGACTGAACAAACCCTTTCCCTTTGGAATATCAGTTACAAAAATAATAATGGTTCAGGTGGCTGCCTCCTACCTAAGTATTTTCTGACAGACGTAGCAACCCACCCTCTCCCCCTTTAAGTCACCCCTGCTTTGTATGGCTGGTACAAAGCACTTGTGTAGCTCCTCACTGGAGCCCCACATGCAAGCAGATGATAGGTGTCACTGTGAACCACAAACAAAAGCTTTTTCCACAACCTTGGCTTTCCCATGAAACCCTGGCAGCACAATAAAACAGCATCATGTTGAATTCCTTCTGGAGTCCTTATTATCCCCCTGCCAAAAGCCTGCTCAGTCTTTAAAAAGAAAAAAAAAAACAAAAAAAAACAAACAAACAAAAAAAAAAAACATTAAACCTCCATAGGTCCAAAAAAGGATATTTGTTTAAATAGTGTGTAATAGCAGTGTGTAACACTTCACCTTTCCCTTTTTACCTGCATTAGCACAGCCTCTGAAGCAGGAAGCCTTTTGGCATAAGTAGCTACGGCCTTAAAAAAAAGAATCTCCCACACAGGAAAAGACTCATTTTGGGCGACCAAAGCGACCAATGCCCTCTGGGAAAGCATGCCCTTTAATTTAAGCTGAGGCTACTTTTAGCTGCTGTATGTGTAATTTAAGACTGCATTTGCTTTTAAGTGAGTTGCAACATGTTCTTTTAACTGGGTAATGGATCAGGCTACAGACTCTCCCACTGCTGAGATGTGGCTCTAAATAAAACTGAAAGAACTGCCCTGTGGGGTCAGCCCAGAGGTTCCTTAACTTAATATCCTGTCTCCAACACCTGCCAGTAACTGCTGCCTGGTGAAAGAATATAAAAGCCACAGCAGAAAGGACTGAGTGATTCTCTCCTTGGTGGATTGTCCCAGCTCCTGGCAATCAGCAGCTTAAAAGCACTGCTGAAATTAGCTAACAAAGTCAATTCTGACACATAGATTTCAGATCCAGAGACCTTTTCCGAAGTTGTTCCCACCTATAACATTTGTCAAGTAGCAAACTAACTCCTCCAATCTCATCACTGACTTGAGAGAAGGTGGAGTGAAAATAAAATGATGCTGGTAATCCCGTCATTCAACACTGAGGAGAGGCTGTCCTGTATAGAGAAGGAGATGCAAAGTGGTAAAAGCAGGCCAGCTAAATCTAAATGTTTAGGTAGTAAGGGAAAATACCCATAATTCACTAGAAATACCTATATAATATACAGCAAGTGATTCTATTATTGCCTGTTATTTGAATCTCTATATTCTGCAGCTTTCTAGCAAAAAGTCTTTTTCCAATCAGTGCATTCGACCATCTTATATCTTGCTATTTGGAATGCATGCATGCATGCTTATACCTTAAGAACTTTATATTATTTCTATTTGAATGTGGACTGAAATTACTGAAGAGCACTTTTTGCAATACTGGCAGAGCAGTAAACACAGATGGTCCCAGATTTGCTCAGAAATTCCCGTCTGAAGCCATTTTGGTTTGCTTTCTCCGCTAGCAATGTTTAAACGGCGCTGTAAGAATCAATCCTGCACAGCCCTGTCACACCGCTGGCTGAACAATCCTTGTTGGCCACAGCTCCTCAAGAGGAGTTTCTCCACCCTCAGCACTGACACACATAACGCAGCCAGCCAAAGGCACTAATGCACCGTAGCCTCGTCATTATTTTTATTTGCTTACAGAATGCCAAGCTCAATGCAATACTAAACAAAATGGACACGGTCTTGCCCCAAGGACTTGCTGTGCTTTTAGATGTACTGATCTGGTGCTACAAGCCTCTATAGCTCCCTTGAACCTTCTGCAGGTGACAAGTTCATGCAGAAACGTCTGTACCAACGTGAGGCAGTATTACCCTACAGCTGTCTGCCACTGTCCTTTTGCTGACACAGGTCGGCTGAACGTTCCTCATCAAGTTCAGTGCAAAATTCATCTGTAAAACCCAGCCTGAGAAGCTGTCCAGGCACACCTAGCGAAGGTAAGAGTTAGGCCTGAGATTGTATAGGTTATTTAGCTTGAGAGGTTTCTGTACTTCTGTGAAAAAATGTTGACATTAACCTGGGAGAAGTTGTTCACTACCTTTTTGAAAATCAACTTATTTTGAGTCTTAGACCACTGTAATTTTCAGAAAATGGATTCTACACAGGCTACAAAAAAGAAGCACTTCAAGACTTGACTTTTAAGAGAGAATTGGGGACTGTTTCTGGTTGCTAAGGAGTAACATAAATTAGAAGTAGGACCTAAAGCTGGAGTAGGTGTTTCCCAGGTGTCAGCTGGAAGAGAGAGATATACTACTACATCCCCTCCACATGGTGGGCATGCACAAAGGAATGGAGCTAGCAGTGGGGACAGGACACAGACTCTCTGCGTGTCCCAACATCTCCCTCTCTGCCTTTGAAATGCAGCACAGGGACTCAGAAATAATCTGCAGCATTGTTCTGGGGAAATGTGTGCTGTGGGTGCCACGAAAGGGAAGTGTGAGGCAAGGGACTAAGGCGAGGACAATGAAGTTCTCTTTCTTTCCCCCATAAACCTGCACCTGCCAGAGGGGGATCAACCTGTAGACAAGGCACAGCTGAAGGAGCAGGCGGGTTGCAAAAAATGTATCACAAAATTAATGCATTGCATAGCACATAAGGCTCATCACCTTGCATATGAACACTTCCACCTTCAAAGCAAGGAGTTAAACATATAAAGAATGATAACTCTTCTTTGGCTATAGAAAATTTAAAGTAATACCAGGTTTTGATGTTTAGCAAGCAAAAGTTAAAGAGACAGATATCAACTAAATATTAAAGTCTACATTTCTATGAATAAAAGGCTGCTACACTGCTACTCATAACTCCTCTCCTAACACTGTTTTATTTCTTAGGTGCACATTCAGTTGCCATGAATACGAGCCAGACTGAGGAGCAGTTCTTTCAGTGATGTTAGTGAAGACAGAGGGGTGAGTCTATCATAACTGGTCAGTAACATCTCATAAAAATGGTGCAGAAAACCCTTCAGGATGAGTGCCCCTAACTTTGGCATCCATCTTTATAGGCTGTTGATGAATTTTCTGAAGCTGCAGGACATTATTTATGTGGGGCTATGCTGGATAAGTGTAGAACAGCAATGAAATTTTGGTTAATGCAGTAGGGTGGGTGAAGCATAGTTTTTCCTCACGAGTCAATTACTTGACAGATATCAAATATCAGGTTAAATAGTAGGAGAATAATGACATTCCTACGAGTGATAACTCTGGAGATTATTTTTTTCCAAGTAGTAAAGATAAAATCTTGGAAACTTGAAGGAAAGTATGATTTTTGCCTCTATTTTTTTTCTCGGAACTCTTCTTAACAGCAGTGATACCTTGGACACCGTCTCCTCACTTACTCACACAACATAATGGGCACACCACTCTCTTATGGCTATGGCAATCTAACCTGCTGTGCAGTGAGAAGGGAGACCCATTGCTGAAATTAAGAAAACAGAGCTTATCCTCTCGCACTGAGAAAAAAACCTGCCACACTTGTTCAGTCTGGCTTCAGCCCCCCCTATAGTGGTTTGCATTACCAATAAAATATGCACACATCTGTTATGCTCACCGCCTCCTCGCACTACTGGGAGGTGGATAGTCATTATTGTCCCCAATTTAGAGAGGAAGAAAAAAAAAATGAGTGCAGAACATCAAATTGCATAACTCTTGGCTCTTCATCCCACATTTATGCTAGCAAGGCATGACACTGCTTTTTACATACAATTGCAATTTTTCTTTTTTCTGGTTATTCATGATTTGGAGAATGCTGCTTTAGGCAGTCAATAGCAATTATACTTGGTGAAAAGAACATACAATACAAATTAGAGCAATATAGATTTTCCCCCCTGTTACTTTAATGTTTAGTTACCCTGTTAGATTTAAACTGAGTACATAATGTTTAATAAATTGCTTTCACTAAAACCCATTAACTGACACTTAGAAATAGCATTTTAATCCAAAGGAGTGCAGCAAAACATTACTACAATTAATAGGTACGTTGGAGCAGTGAAAAATCCACTCTAAAACAAGATGTATCCATGGTGGCAGGTTGTTTATATCCGATACGTAAAAGCGTCTTGAAAAATTGAGGGCAAGATCCTTACCCAGTTCCAGTGAACAGCATGGAGTTACTCCCATTTGCATTCAAAGAGGGTTTGGCCCTGTGAATTAAACCCATATTTCGTTGCCTTGGCAAAACTCACTGCCTTGCTGGTGGCTGGACACGAGATGAGGAAGAGGTTTAGAGCAAAGGCTTTAGGGAGCCCTGTGCCAGCTGACTCAGGGGCAGGAGAAGCTGGGCCGTGGCTTGTGCTCATGATTACTCCTGCCCTTCCTCCTCCTTTTCCCTTCTGCACCTCTTCCTGGCAAAAGCAGCATCTTCTTCCTTTGGCTTGTTTCTTCCCTCTCGGCTTGGGCAGCAGCAGGAATGACAGTGTCACGTGTCTTCATCAGAGGCTGGGCACTTGAACCAGGGCTTTCTAATGCAGGTGAGTTCTAGAAAGCAAGCTCCTCTGAGAGGAACCTTGTATCTGACTTGTTTCTTCTCGGTAACTTCTCGCTGCCTGGTGATTGAATTTTTATATTTTTTTTAAACTTTATTAAAGATATAGTGAACCAAATTCCTTTCCTTGTATGACTGTCACAAATCAACATTTCTCTAGTTTCACATAGGGCACAAGTATTCTTTTCACCAACTGCTGCACATGATGCTTTGTTTGCAGGGAGAAGGGATAAAGGTTTCCAGCAAGCATAGCTAAAGTTCGTGTCTTTGACCAGTAGTGTAGTTTCTAGCAACGTGTGCAAGGTTAAATGTGCTCCTCTCTTTCATCCCTGTCCTGAATGTGTCCTCAGGTGCCAACCCTACTGCTTATGTTCCCAAAAGGACACAATTTGGTCCTACCACATTCACCTCCCAGCACTCTCATCCTGCTTTGGCACCCCTAGTTCCCTCAGCTACCCAAAGCAGTCTCTTGAACCAGAGGCAGGCAACTCAGCAGCTGTGCGGTACATTTGCCCTTCCCAGTTCCTGAGCTTTTGACTGGTTTATCCAAAACACATTGCTTATTCGGCAAAACTCTTCAGGTGTAGCGGGTTTACTCTTGTCTTACACTAACCCTGAAATGTCAACTGGAGCGTAACTTTTCTTGACCTATTTTTTCTTCCTCTTAGCTGTTTTGCTTTTTCTTCCTTTGGTTTAGTTGAATATATATTATTCATATATACCATACTCTGGTATATATTATTGAAATTTATTATGAAGCAATTCCTTATCCTTCCATACATCCTTCTTTGGCTATGACTGAGGGAACGTCTTTGTTTAAACAGCAGCATGAAGAGATTTTTGTAATCTGTCATTCCCATACTGAAAGTACATGCAGTGCCAGAGCCTGGAATTTGAGAAAACTTTTCTGCTGAGAGGACCTGCTAAAATAATGTCTGAATAACGCTTGCCAAGAAATGTGGATAAGGACATTTTACATTTTTAAATAAAAACACAGTAATGAGGTTTTATACCAGAAACTCTCATCTGTAATGCAAACTCGGTAGTTCAGCAGAAGCACATTCTGTAGAACTTTTTATGGCATCAGTAAAGACACTATTTTTCAATGTAAGGATTCATCCATCATTCTGTTTCTCTTGGGGAATTTTTTTATGAATGTGGTAGAAGTACTAGCAAAATATGAGACTGTCTCATTGCAATCAAGTGGAAGAAAGATAATACAGTTTATATTTTATTAATGCATAAAAAGTTCTTGAATCCAAATCCTGTCAGCGGGGGTCAGCCACGGAATGTTCATTCCTGGGATATTTTGTGAATCCCCAAAACGATGTGGGAAGCCTTAGTGGTACTTGTAATGTTCCTGATGACTGACAGCCTTTCTGTGTGCGTGTGTGCTTGTATCAGCATTTGCACTAATGAAAAAAGCCACCAAATCAGAAGGGATTTCTCCAGTAGCTGGGATGACCAACTTCATGACTTTCTGATGAACAAATCTATGTTTGTTCAGACTGAAATGCTCAACAGTTAGGAACAGATCAGTACCTAGTTATAGCTGGCCACCATGATGTGGGCGGAAAGATTTTAGATTAGCTATGCTTGGGCAGTTTTTATGAACTGCTTTTAAGGATGATGAAGATAGTTACCCAGAACAATGGCTCGTGTACCCCCCGGAGGAAGGTCCCCTCTAGTAAAAGTTTATCCTTCCTCTAAAAATCAAGTCTCATCTCCTGAGTAATTTCACATTTGTACTGTTAGCTGTTTAATTTAAAGCATGGAACTTTATATAGCAACTAATCCTGTGTGGCCTGGCAGAGTTGGTGGATTGTCACAGGTAATTGGTTGATTTGGACAGTGTTCAAGCTGGTGGCCTTCTGTATCCGAGATAATCTCTCTTCAGAATATACTGTGCACTCTTTTAAAGGTAGCATGGAAAGACCATCATCATTAGCAATTTTGCTGAAGAGCAATATTTAATAACTGACTAACAGGCCATTACTTGAATTGCCTACCTCTGTCATTTCAGCACGACTAAAATAGGAATTCCCTCTCAGTCTTCCAGAACATAAGAGGTTTGTAATCAACTGTTTGTGTAGATCTGGGGGAATGTAGGTGGTCATGAATCGTCTGCTTTCCAACTAAAGAAAATGTTTAATTAGTGTCAGTAAGCTTCTTGTACAAACAAAAGGTTCTCCCTGGCTACATCTGCACTTGACAGAACCCCTTTCCATCCAGAGAGACCTGCGCTGACAGCGAATGGCACACACTTATCCAGCCTTCAGCACGCAAGACACACACAGTAGCAGCACCAAAACAGTGCATTTGATGACCTGCCTCTATTTATGCTCATGCGTTTCTCCAGAACAGATAATGCAAAACTTGGTCTCTGTCCAAAGGAGTGTTCAAATCATCTTTTTGTAATGTTATTGAATGGTGGCTAACACAGCAGGACCCCATAATCAGGGGTCCTGGTCACATTTGCACACATCAGTAACAACAAGAGCATCAACCCCATTATTCTTGCACTTACTCATTTGTAAATGTCTGGAAATACCTGCTGAGCTTTATATATTTTTCCCAGCACTTGGTGTAAAGTTGCAACTTTATCCACTGTAGTAACTACAAGGACTTAGTTTTAGAGGAAGGGGATATAAACTACTGTGGCAACTTTTGGAGTGAAGAATGTGGTTTTATAGCATTGGAACACATTTGCAGCCACTATAAATCCATAAACCTCCAATGAATTACTTTAAATTATACCAGATGAAGGTCCAGCCTAGAGCCATTTAGGTAAATTTTACAGAGGTCTGCAAGAAAATTTTACTGAGACCTCTATTTTTTATTGATATCAGCTGGGTAATTTTATTGAGATCGGTTAAAAGAGATGGTGAATCAGCGCCATTTCTGCCAGGCCCTTTGTGTTGTCTCTGAAGCTGCAAAGTAGGAGGGGCACACGAAACACAATGGCTAAGGGACCCAAAGAGTGATTCAAATCGCGTATTCCTTAAAAAATGCAGAAGATCCCACATATCCTGCAGTTTAGGAATGACTGGGAAAAATCTGCCTCCAGACTGTAAGCCATCACTGAAGCCAGCAAACAGAGAGACAAGGACGGAAAGCTTGCCAGCCCAAAGATCAGCAATTACTGTTTGCATTCCTTCTGAGACTCCAACTGTCTAATATTTGGGGGGGATCGGGGGCGGGGGGGGGGGGGGTTGGTTAGTAGCAAAGGATCATTAAGCCTCAACTCCTAATTAGTGCAGACATTATCATGCAGTAAGTACAATTTACTTGGATTGCTAAGTGTGGTTACCTGTATGTTATTTTGGAATCATTCTCATCAATTATGGAAATAAGTATTTTGCACACTCCACCTTTGTTATGCATCTAGAAGTCAATAGTCCATCATTTAATGTTTTCCATATATATAGGTCATTGATTTCAAGGAACGACATGGACTCAATCTTGTGCCCTATACTCAGAGCCTATACCAAAATGACATTAAAAACACAGATTCAAAATGCTCAGCAAAATAGGTTCCTTAAGAAGGTGGTTTAATCACTGCAGATTTCTACAGACCCAAAGGCACTACCTGACATTCAGCCAAATTGCAGTTAACTATTAGGCCATTCTTCAGTTTTACTGAGCTCATTTCAAACTGAGTTAAACAAGGAGTGACTGACAACAATACTAACTCCCACAGCATCGGTACTACTGCTCTTGCACTGCATTAGGAAGGGACTGGCACAGCTCCTGCTGGCATTGGTGCATCCACATGCAGCTTCTGCTACACAGACATCTGACACAAAACTTCTCAAAAATGTAGACAAAACCTACAGGACCATGGAGGAGGACAATGGGAAAGAGATACAGGAGGGAATAGGAGAGCTGAGACTTGAGGAAAGAGCCTTGAAAAAACAGATTGGCTGTTCCTGCTATGGTGGGGGTAGAGATCAAGTGAGAAAGTACCCCCAGCTTCTGGAGAGCCAAGCCTGATCATGGCCAGCCACCACCATCTCCATGTTCTTGGGGACAGTAGGGGTCTGTCTGGCCCTTCCACGTTCTGCTGTAGGAAATAAAGGTCATTTCACCACCTGCAGCAGCTGGCTGTGGCAGGTAATGCCACACTGCAGATCTCCAGGAACAAGGAAACTTGTAGTGGGGACAAAACTTAAGAGGGAGTCTTGATCAATTTATGAAAGGCTATCAATGGCAGCACCAGCAGGAGACTGGGTTGATGATAAAGGCAGGTTGAAAGGCTATCTCCAGCAAGTCAAGCAAAAATCTATATGAATTCAGCTTGTGTGATTATGAAAGTCAGCCTTCGGAGGGTACACAGTGCTAACTAATTATAAGAAATAACACATGTAATGAAGAGATGACCTGACTTCTGTAGATTCTCTATGCATCAAAAAGAACATCAGAACATGCCAAATATACCCTGTCTGTGCCCACATGTCCTAAAAAGCACATAGTTGTTACGGAAAGCAGATCTCAGCAGCTTCCTTAGAATATGAACTCTGCACCTTATCCTTGGTTCCATGCTGCTTCCTCAGCAGTTACCCTTTTTTTTTAACATCCTGTTTAGTGCTACATTTGTTACTGTTTAGTCAAAGAGCTTATGTCTCAACTATAAACATAGCACACCAACAGGCAGGGCACTAAAAATGCATAGGCATATGCTGGTGTTGAAATGTGTTTATTGTACATGTATGTTGAAATGTTCCATGATGTTCATAGGATTTCTATAATGTCTTAAATAAATGGCACCAAGTAGGCAGCCCGAGAGCTCACTAAAAATGACAGTTCTCATTGACTTCTGAACCCAAGATCACATCCTGGACCAGAACCTTTGAGGAAGTAAACAGGATTTAACCAGGAGAGTGCTAAAATCCCCCCAGATGTATAACAGCTAAGGTGTCCCGCAGGGCACAACGGCAATGGCAGCTGGATGGGAGTCTGGCACTTGGCCACGAGCTGCCAGTGCAAGCAGCCTGTTTTTAGGAACGAGCCTTCTCACTCTTTTTCATACCGCCTCCCAGAAATTTCTCACAGGCTTCAAATGCACACATAATTACAGTGTCTGGATTTCTTTTTATCTTTCCAGTCACTGAATTCCTAGGTACTTTCTTCTCATTTTGTCTCTTGCAGTCTCTCTTTCTGAGCTCTTCTCTCACCAGCGTGTGCACACAAAAATCATAGAATCATAGAATCATATAGGGTTGGAAGGGACCTCTGGAGATCATCTAGCCAACCCCCCCTGCTAAATATTTGTAGACATTGATTAGATCCCCCTCAGCCACCTCTTCTCAAGACTAAAAAGACCCAAGTCCCTCAGACTCTCCTTGTAAGAGAGATGCTCCAGGCCCTTATCATTTTTGTGGCTCTCTGCTCTATCCACTTCAACAGTTCCCTGTCCTTCTTGAACTGGGGAGCCCAGAACTGGACACAGCACTCCAGATGGGGTCACCACTGCAGAGTAGATGGGCAGGGTGACCTCCCTCAACCTGCTGGCCACACTCTTGAGGCACCCCAGGAAAATGTTTATATTCATCCACTTCTTTAGAAGAAATGTCTCTCCTCTGTAGCCAGGAGGACCCCTCCTTCTCCAGGTGGAGGGTGCCAGTAGTCACTTTTCTGGGGTGCTGAGAGGAACTGACAGAAGAGGAGCACAGATGAGGAAGGAACATGTCTGTGAAGTTGAAAGTTCACCAGTCACCACATGCCACAGATGTCAGAACATATCTCCCTCTACCTTCTCTGCTCTGACAAAAACAAAGGCTAGGGGCAGAATGCAGGACTCCAATTCATTTAATTGCCCTCTGCTGTGACTCAGGGACAAATGTTTGCCTTTTAACCAGCAGGGGAAAATTAACAAAGGGAGAAAGTTCTTCTATGTGTAAAATGACTTTAGAAGAAACAGAGAGATAATGCTAGTTGAGATTTGGAGGTTTCAAACAATCTGAAATTCCAACATTCTGGGTTTTGTTCTCATTCCAAATTCCAAATGGAAAAATAAGTTTTTTCTGACATAACATTACAAGAAAATGAAGAATCATAATTTCATATATATCACAGTCATTCATTTTTATTAAAATAAAAATATTGTGTGCTGATTTTAATGCTTTCAATATCCACATTATGGAAACATAAGAGGAAGCTGTAATGATAAAGATGACCTGCTCTATTATAAATGATACATTGAATTAAATTAGATAACTTTCACAAACCAATAAAGTGGCTTGTCCCAGCAAGATCCATATCTAATGCTTAGACCTCAGGTGGTCTTTCATGAAAAAAAAAATAATAATTGATATTTTTCACATGAAAAATTTAGATTTTGGTGAAACAGACTTTTCCAAATCAAAAATAAGTCATTGGGGAAATGTTGTCAATTCTGAACACCCACAAGGGTGTTTCAGTCTTGGGGTTAAAACTTGCAGGCATGACTCAAAGCCCTGGTGAATCAACGGTGCTGATCACCTGGTAACTGCACTGTTGCCAATGGCGCACAGCCCTGCTGGAAACCAGGTCATCCCAGCGATTAAACTCATTTACAATACTTCGAACGGGAGAGCTGTTCTGAAAAGATCACAGCAATATTGATTAAAACATCAATGAGTTGCTGGGGAAATTAACGTTGCACACTTGATACACTTAGAAATGCCATTAGCTGGAAACTCGGCTAATCCTACAGGATGGGGGCATGGAGAGAGTGGGAGTTAGGAACAAAAAAAAGCGTGTTACAAGGTGGAGGAGTAACTCCAGCTGCCACTGCATTTTGCATGATGCATGGACACTGAAGCAGTCTGGCCACGAGCCCCAGCTTCGCAGTACGATTTCCATCAGTGGAACAAACCTGGAGTGGAACTGGAGCACTCACTGTTTAAAAAGAAATGATTGGAGGAATCATTGATTGCTCTCAGGTTTACTTGGCAATGCTGTTCTTTTCTCCCATCTCCTGCTATATTTCATAGCAGATATGTACCTAGACAATAACTCTGTACAAACACAAGCTTAGGAATACAGAAGCTGTGCACACTCCTATTTTCCTTCCTTTCTTCTTTTTCCTTTTTCCTTCTTTCTTTTTTCTGTTTTTCTTTTTTCTTTTTTCCTTTTTTAACTGGAATTCCTTTTGGGAAAAGTTATTTAATAGCTGCCTACTATCTTTCAGAGGAGTTTATAGCTGATCTTGGGAAATGTGTGGGACCTAATTTATCAACAGATTACAAAAAACCTGTAACCAAGCAATACAGTAATAATATATTCTCCATCAGAAGAGACACTTTCAGCATCTAGAAAAATCCTTTCACTCATTTTAACTAAAGAGGAAAAACTAAATATACAGAGCTTGCAATGAATACCTCAGATCTAATTGCTGGTGTATGATGAAGGATATTTTCTTTATGCATTCACATGGGATGATTTTTTCTGTAGTATTTTTCTGTAGGGATTTTGGGCTGAGGTGGATCCCTCCCAGTTTATCTGTAGGTCAGCTGTCAATATTTTGTCTTTGGAGCAGCTCCTCTCATCTTGTGCTTTTCCAGCCTTTTCTGTTTCCTGTGCAGCACAATTACTTGTGTGTCAGAGCAGTCAACAGGCTGAGCCGCTGTGATTTTTTTTCTGAGCCTCTCTGTTCTCTCATTTTTTGACATTCCTAGCATGAATAGGTGCACTAAGATAATTACACTAATCCATCTAGCAAAACACCCAACTTATACATTTGAAGCTAATTAGATAAACTTCAAAATGGGTCATTTTTCAGCCCCTCAGCCTCCCCCTGCTTATGAGCATTACCCCTGAGGGGACTCTTTCTCAATCAGGTAGACATTTCTGGGAATGAGATCTAATGAATCCCTTTACCTCCTGAACTGAAAACCTCTTTTCATTGAGACTTAAGCAACTGAGGACAAATTCAGGTATGGTAGAAGTAGGAGCTCTCCCAAGGCAACAGTACTGCTTCTTTCTGCCTAAATTAGGTTTGACCCAATCTAATGATAGAAGGCCAAAGTTTTTTTGTGAGCAAAAGTTGCGAGATCCTTTAATCTCTCATAAAGAAAGGCAAGGTAAAACTATAGTGATCGGTTCCTGTTACTGACATTAGTGCTACATACAGATAAGATCTTTCAAATGAATAGTAAAGGACCTTGCCAGAAATGGGTCTATTCTCTGGATCCTGGAGCTGGATTGAATTTCACTAGTAGCAGGGCCTTTTTTTTCCCCAGTTTTTAGAAAATGTTTCAGCCTGATGCTGTCAAACTAATGCTTCATGCTCTTTTGATGTGAAATGGTGGTTGGTTGTTTTTTTTTTTTTTTAATTCTGAAAATATATTTTAATATATATATTGTTTTTCTTTTTCCATTAATGGTGGTTGACCACAGTATTTTTATCAATTTCCAACTGGAGTCACATTCCCTTATGTTGAACTTGCCAAGTGCCCAGTAAGAAGCAATTCTGACCTCCACAGAACATGCTGTTTAACTGAGACCGACAAAAGGCAGCAGGGAAAACTGAAGCCCTGAGTTGCAGCAGGTTAAAAAAATCAAATAGCAACTCGGTGACAAATCTAGGATTCAGTCAAAACTTTTAAATGACTCAGAGTCATGCTTCTCCTCTTACATCAGCAACATCACAACAGAGATGAATCCCACAGCAGACTTTCAGGTTTTTGACAAAGAAAGAAGTACCTGAGTATATTGTAGTTTTGGGCATCTCTATTAGTTAAGATGAGAGATGTGGTGCAACCGGGCTCAACAACCCTCAGCTAGAGCAGACTTGCTTTTTTCTTCCAGACCTCCCTACATCTCTGAAGCAGAAAAGAGGAGATGCTGTCCCTGAACAGCACTGTGCTGTGAAGATGCTGTCCGGGCTGCAGAGGAGCCAGCCTTGCTGCTGCTGCTGGGATCACATGGTAATGGATTTGCCATAAAGTTGGGGGTGTGAGGCAAAAAAATCATTGAAGCTGTAAAACTGACACAGGCTTTTTGTTTTCTCTTACTCCAGAAGAAAAGAGTAGCACACACCAGCTGTGTGCGACCCACTGAGGCTCGATTGTTCCCTGAGACAAGAACACAGACAAGCTTCCCGTAATTCTTCCCCCATCTCTTTTCCTGGTCTGCTACTGTAATTTTAGGGGTAGAAGCAGATGAAAAAGGTTTTTACATTGTAACACAAGGTCTTTTCTTCTATTGCCGGCCATAAGTGTAATGCCTTGTTATTTTCTGTCCTTTTTGCTTCCAGAATGAGCTCTGATGGAGCTCCCTAATGATAACAAACCATCACTGCAGTAATATTGATACCTGTTGTAATCACTGGCATTCTGGCTTTTCAATTTTCACTATTTGCCTTGGATCAAGTAGCTCAGTGCTAATGCAACAGAAGGTCACCAGATGAAGGGGCTGATAACAGCGAGGGACTGGTCTACTTAACATGCATGGAGGATTATGCTTTTCAGTCGTCCTCGAGCTAATCTTTCAAGTTGTCCTTTTTTGACTTTCTCAGTTTAATCAGTTTAATCTCATCTTCCCTCTTTTCTGATTATGAGGATTTTCTGTAGAAACCTTGTCTCCACAATAAGGACCACGTGGCAATTTATTCTTATATTGATTTCAACATCTCTTTTCCGCTACCAAGGCTCTGATGCAAAAAGGGAGGGTGGGAGCCAGAGGGGAAGCAGAGGGTCCCTCTAGTGCCTTCTGCCTAGCAAATCCTCACACATTTTTTATCTAGGAATCTGAATACTCCTTTAATACACTTGATGTCAGAAATGGCAGCCCAATTGGAAATACTCAGCTGTGATTAAAAGTTAGTGGAGGCAGTAAAAGCAATAAAGCATAATCACAAGATGAGCTAAATCTGGGGCACCAGTAATCAAACTGTTCAGGCCATATTTTCCAAGGGAGTCTTTCATGGTTGCCATCACAACTGTTTAATCAGGAGAAGATAGCATTTCTTGCCCCACAGGTGGAGAAACCAGATGCATGGTCCAGGGCGTTAGACAGAGTGTCCAGCCGGCACAGATGGGTTTGTGCATGTATTTACACTTGCATTTATGCATGCAGATTTGACTGCACAGGCAAAGTTTTTCTGTGTTTTTGTCCTCCAGGACAGGAGAATTCCCACAAGTATTGATTTTTCCAGGTAAGAGGGATGAGGACCACTTAGCACTGGATTGGCATTTTACCTGTTTATATCTGCTATGTATAGTAAGAAAAGAGAAAAGAAAACAACGGGCAATATGCTTTTCCAGTGTACACACTACCTAACTCTTGAGTCAGGAGGCTCAGGCAGCTATAGGGAATAGCCAAGCAGGGAACAGGTAGCCTCACTCCAAGAATAAGCAGGTCTTGTCCAAAAAGAAAGTAAGATGTCCAAGAGATGATTGCCACCTCGCTCTTGCACTAAATAAGGGAGGAGTTGTCCCCAACCTCCCACCCATTTGGTTGCTTCAGCTTCAGACACCACCTCTTCATTGCATCTGCATAGTCTCTCATTCTGCAGGCATCTGAAGGGCTTATCTGTAGTCTCACTCTACCCCAGATGCACACACTTCTTGACCTGTGAATAACACAACAGCAGCAAGGTGGGATCTGATGAAACGGGCTGGTGTATCTCTCTAGCCCTGTAAGCCTGCTCTATTTTCCTATAAGTAATGAAGGATTTTGCTTTCTCTTCAGGGTTCCTGGAGATAATGATATACCATAGCCAGCGGAGGTGAACATCTGTTTTAAGAACTGTGAACTTACAGAGACCATTTGTCTATCTGATCTTCCTTTCTTGTTTTTCAGTGTGCCTTATCCATTTCTCTCTTAATTAAATAGATGTGAAATCACTAAACCACTGGGTCGAAGAAACAATTAAACAACAACTGACATAAAAAAGTGGGAGGGAGGAGACTCTCTTTTCTTTTTTTCCTCTTAGCTGATTCTGCTTGGTAGAAATTGCCCTACTTTTTGAACGTGCACTTTCTTTTCCTTTCACAGAAAGAAGACTTGGATTCATGAGGGCGTATCCACCTAATGACAATATGGTGGAGTTAACCCAAGAGAACAATGAATCCCATTAATCTGCTCATGCTTAATTGGTAAGTACAGTATGGGACTGGCATTTCAAAGGCAGACTGTAAATGTACCTGAATTGGTTGCTATTTAATTGATGCAACTGGCACACACATGCACTTAACCTGAAAGAGAGAGTGAGAGTAAGCAGCAAGAAGTTATTAAGAGTAATTTTTTTTTCTTTAAATATTACTTTTGGCAGCTATAGCCATGACAGCAGGAATCAAGGGTGGAGAGCATGAAGACTGATGTGAAGCAATGGGCTACTGTGTTGCAGAGACAGAAAGGAACAGAATCACAAGGATGTCCTTGTCACTATAGACAGAAGCACAGACCAGGGTTCCTCTCCAGAACAGTGGAGGGCAAGTAACAGATTTTTATTTCACTAGCTATATTCACCTTTAAACAATACTGGAGGATGTGGTCTGGCTCTACAATCACACTTCCATAAAGCAGAGCTCACCTTCGGCTATAGGCATGAGAAAAGGGAAGACTGCTAGAATACAAGTTCTTTGGCAACACCATAGAGACTTATATGACTAGAATATTGCCTATGTGAAATTACTTCCCACAAAACCGTAAACTTCTTCGCTAAAAGGCAAAGACTCCCACACTGTTAACAAGACTATCACAAAAGCAAAGTGAAAAAAAGCTAAGCTTTTTTCTCCTGTCCTACCTACCCTACTGCCACTACCATTCCATATCAGCTGCACATAAAAATGTTAGTTTTACCCTTCCAGAAACCTCTTTACTAGGTTGTTCCCTGTAAATATGATTAGTTCTTGAGCCTTCGAACCAAATTATTTTCCCGCCCTGACACTATCCATTGTGTGGATGCTGCAGAAACAATCTGTGAAATTAATAGTACTTGCTACAGTTCTTATAAATAATCTTATCACATGAATATAGTAGAAATTTGCCAAGTTGAGAAATACAGCCCATGAGACTAAATTCTTGCAAAACAGTATCCCCCTGAAAAGGGGGTTCAGTACTGTGAAAAAAAAAATTAGAAATAAGCAAAGGGGAAATGACAGTTGGGCCTTCTGTTCCTTGTGTCCGCACTTTGCTGTTGGATGTAACAAGGATGTAGCAATCTTCATTTCTCTTCATTTCATCTGTGGCACATCCGCTTCTGCCCCTTATCTGTAAAAGACCAGATCTCCATTTGTGTCTTGCAGTCTTTAAATTCAGAGGCAGTGTTTTGCACCTGGAGCCAGGTAGGGAGGGTGGAGGTGGCAGGAACACAGGGCTGCACCTTGCATGCAGTGGGGACATGGTAGATGTATAGACAATAGTTTGAAGGGAGACAGGAGGAGAGAATGAGGTGAGGCATTCATAGCACTAATGACCCATTTCTGTTGTTTCCAGATTGTTACTATCACATCCTGAATTGCCTGGCAAACATCCTCTGATCTGAGCGCTAAGAGTTAGGCCTACACATTTTTCCTTCTCTTTTTAAGTAAGGTCTCCCCATCTACTGAAATAAAAGGGTCAGTAAGAGGAGGTATCCATAAGGATACAGCAGCTGGAAACCAGACCATTCCAACAGGAGAAGGCAGTGCCCACGGCAGCAGGAGAAGGGACAGCAGAGGGCTGTGTGTGGAAAGCAGCAAGGTGGTTTTTGGAAGGGAAAAGACCAAGGAACTTTTAAAGTGCTGAGCACGAACTGGTTCTTTCCAGAAAACTGGATTATAAATAATCCTGTCTGTAAAATTACCAGAAAAAAAAAATAATAGATAAAACAGCTGACCTCAGTTCATCTCTCCTTTTTGAGGAGAAAAAGAGCCTGGAACACTTCTAAGACATGCATTTCTGTTCACAAAAGGTCCTGATGGAACATCTGCACCAGTGGCCAACCTGGATTTTCAAGTGAAATCAGCTTTGCGGGTGTGTTTTTTCACTCACAGTATTGGCAAATCAAGGCAGTATCATGTAATAAAAAGCCATACACTTTTCCCTAGTTGCCTTAATTGTATTTTGCTATTAAATGATCATCATGCAAATGCTAAAAGGGGAAGAACCTGCATGGTAATGGAAATCCTCTCTGTTCCTGTAATCTATTTATCGAGGTTTTTCCAATTATTTTCATATTATAAAATATAAATAAAAATAAAGAGTAAGAAATATGAGTACAAAGAAACTACAGAGAAAAGGCATTTGTGATTGGATTAGTGAATCCAGAACAAAATCATCATTTGATGTCTTTATTATTAAAATAGAGTAGCAATTTTGGCTGAGTTTCAAAGTTTGGCCAGCTGGCCAAAGTTTCAAAGCCTTGCAGAGTTGTTTCTATTAGCATAAGAGATCAGCAGCCTAAATCAATTGTACTCTTGGCATAATCTGGTTTATTTACACCTCCCCCAAAAAAGGGAGGGAAAATTTCACCCAGGACCCATTTTCCTGAATGCAATAAAAACAAAGGCATCAGCAAAGACTGTTATTCTCATTCAGGGATTCCCAGATCTGCCACCCTAGAGACCTCAACATCCAAGGCCTGCTGGCTGGCTGCTCCCACTCCAGACCTCATGGCCAACTCTTCTTGCAAGACTTCTTCTCTCTCACTGGAAGGCTTCAGCCAAGAAACCCCTTGTTTGCAACACCGAGTTGCTCACACCATTGCCTAGGTTCTGATACACCATAGTTCTTTGTGGCAACCATCCACCGGGAGGAACCAATAATCCCCAGGAAGGCCTGAAGGACATCACAGGTTTACCAGCATCTGTAGTTTGGGGAAGCATGGAAGACCAGAGATCACGCAGCAAGCCATCACTGGCAGATTTTATCTTGAGAAGCATACAAATGCTGTCAACTGCAGACCTGATTCACTGTAGACTTTCCTTGGGTACTACTGAGTCCTTCCCTCATGGACAGAAGGGTGCTGAGGCTTGCATTTTCCGTAGCACATCAGCCATGGCACTGGGTCAAGAGTTTCACCCAGGAGCTGGGGATCTCTCTGTGTTCATAATGGATCTGCTACCTTTTACATTAAAATCACCAGCCAGCTGGTGCTGCCCCTCTGTTCTTTCAAGGATCCTTTTCCTCATGTCTTGCATTGCTTTAGTGACATCGCCCGGTGGATGATTGTTAATCTTTTATTTCTAATAACAAAGATATGACATAAGTTTTATACAGGGCTCTGTCTCTTAACTTGCCTCCTTCCCATTTATTTATTTCTTATTTCTTTTTCCTGAAGTAAGATCACCACATAAAATTTCTTCTGCCACAGCACAGCAATTGGGTGTAACCTTTTACTCTGATTTGTCATTTCATTCCCATATTAACTGTCTTGTGAAGACCTGTCAATTCCATTTATTGAACATCTTTAAAATCTGTGCTTGGTTAATGACTGAGGCAACTAAAACTCTGGTGCATGCCGTGGTTCTTTCTCGGCTTGAATATTTAAATGGGTTTCTTGCTGGTCTTAGTGCATTTATTCTATCTAAATTGCAATCTGTGCAGTCATTTGCCTGGCCTGATTTCTTTTTTTTTTTTTTTGCATGCTTCACATTCTCCTCATGAAACTCTGTTACTTGGTCACTCCTGTTTTATTATTCTTATTTTGCATATTCCATTTAAGATTTTGACACAAGCCTTGTTTTATTTTCTTATAGGGTCTGGGTAGAAGTCTGTCGTATGAGGTGGGTGTCTAACACCACAAGACCCTTGTCTCCTGAACTGATCTAAGGATTCTCTGTCACTTCTCATACTGTCCTGACAGTTACCCAAAGATTTCATCCAAGAAGTTGGAGAGCTAAGCCATTGCACATGATTTGTCCCTTGCCATAAGATATAACCTGACATAAACTATGGAAGTGTAACTTTTCAAACATGCCCAGAGATAAGAGTCATTTTGCAGCAGGTGCTACCAAATGTCTGATGAAAGCTGCAGAATACATACTGGGAAATCCTGTTGCTGGTAAAAATCAAGTGCATCTTTATTTCCTGCTCCACTCTTCTTACAAAGACATCCTTTGTGATAGGTGTATTAAACCATATCTCCCCATTACAGCAGCAGTTCTTTTCCATCACCTTTAATTATGTCAGAGGCAGCATGTGGCTCAAGCTCACCTCCATTTACCTGATGCATTACTGTCATTTTGAAGGGCAGATGTTCTTACATCCCATGCTTCAACAGGCTCGGCTCTTTTCTATTGCTTTACAGAGCCGTGGCTCCAACGAGAGGTACAGCTCGCCTGTGACACACTGGCTGGGGCTGCACTCACACCACCACGCACACAGATGCTTCCCCTCAAACTACCGCAGTTTGTCACCATTCTGTGCCAACACATCCACTGTACATTGGTTTTACATCTCTACTCGGGATTGCTATTGCAATATTCTGGAGTATTTATCTGGGGTTTTTTTTTTGTTTTATTTTTACTAAGGGGAACGCTCATCGTGTACTGCTATCTGGAGATCAGCAATTCCAGCTCGTAAGCTTTCAAACTTGTTTTCGTTCTGTAATGGAGTGTAAAGCCCGTCTTTTGAGAGGCTTCACAGGCTCATATTGTGCAAAATTCTTGACTTGCAGAATAAAGAAACGCCCAGACTTTGGCTTAGAAACCTGGAGATTTTTACACCCTTGAGAGACAAGGAGTCTTGGTCCTCAAAAGTGCTCTCCTTCACACCTTTCTTCAAATAGGCACCTACTGGAGAAGCATTTCTGCGAGAAGGAAAAAGCACTTGATGAAAATGCAAAAAGATTCAGCCAGCTTTCCTCACACTCTTAACGATGAACCTCCAGACCCCAGCCCTTCACAATGCCCTTCAAAAAATGTTTACCATACTGTGTGCTTTTCAGCCTCCTTCTTTGCTCCCTGCTATGAGAAACTGGTCAAGCAGGCAATAGTAGAAGGCATGGAAGCGTCATAAATCTTGAAAAGACCTGATAAAACTTTTAAAGCAACTCCTGCCACCCCAGCCCAGCAGAAAGTGTGATGCGGGATGTGTGGTTGCTCTGGTAATGCAGCACTGTCCCTCTGGTGACTGTAGAGGCAAGGTGTCATCAGCGCAGCACGCCTCAGTGGCTTCACCGTCCTCAGATGCAGAGAGGGAGTTGGCAATATTATCTGCAGTAATTCTCACCTTTCCTGGCACAAGAGTCCTCTGGGGGTACACACAGCTCAAAGGCTGGCCTTTCACATCTTCCTGCCAGAGCAAAGGAAACATATTTTTTTTCTCAGATCTCTAAAGAAAGTTTACACCTTTATTTCTGAAACACCAAGGAAGGAAGGCTTTAAATAATACATTTCCAGAGTGCTTGTGTGCAAATGTCAAGGATGGATGAACTCATTTGAATTGTTGTGAAAGTGGTTTTCAAACAGCACACCTGAAGTCAGCTGTGAAACTGCTCTGCTGCTACAAAAAGAAGCCAGTGAAGAGCTTAAGAGGTGCCTCAAGAAGGGAATTGCCACAACCAGCAGCTCCCTGTCATGGTGCTGAAGCTTCATTACTGGGTGAGAGAAACACAGCTCCTGGCAGAGGGAGAGGTGCAACAGCTACCTTCTCCTCTCCCCTCCTTGAAAAGGAAGAAAAAAATAATAGTGTGTGTAAAAGAAACAAGACCACAGCAGCCATTTGACCAGTCATTGTCAAGCAATTCATGAGCTTGACAATTAATTAATTAATACATTACATAGGTAATGTGTTTTGATGAATTTGAAGAAAAAGTGACTAGGACAACATGCTGAGAAGAGTCACCAGTTTTGCAACAGAATTTTTGTATATAAATATTTGCAGTAATGAGATGAAGAAGACTACACACAACAGTGTTTGAGTCAAGGCACAGACTGAGAAGATTAAAGATTAGTGAAGCTAGCTTAAACTTTGCTTTGAGATGGGTGAGATGGGTAAAAAGACTTTTTCACATGACCATACAGAATGAAACAAGATCCTCCCAGGCTAGAACCTGGAGCTTCTATTTTCATAAGTCCTTTGGACCTCATAGCCTGTTCATCCATCAGAGAAGGCAATGAAATGAGCAAACAGGAATTCTTATTCTTCTCGGTGGGAATCCTTGGTGCTAAGCATTCTGAAATGATACCCTTCATATGCTGATTTCAGAGCACTTACACCCTGCGGGAGGTTTGTCCTCTGACTGTGTCAACTCTAACTATATGGATGGTAAATTGAATGAGTTGTAATCGGTTTTATTAACTGGACAGCAGAAACAGACAGTTGAAAAAAAAATCACAGATGATCTTCATAAAAAAATGTCATGCTCTACAACGTTCTGGGACTATGTGGACTTCTTTGGGACCATATGTGTCTTTTTCCAGACCCACAGGTCAATATAAGTATGATGTACCTGTATATTAAAAAAAAAAAAAATTAGAAATATTAAATTCCCTTTCAGAATCTTTCTGAATATACCAGAGTGTCTGCAGCATGATCATAACAATGCCAACAACACCAGATCTGTTTCCACCTCTCTGAAAGTTAATCTGTTGCTACACTGAATCTTATCATCATAGAAGGAAAAATTAGCAACTGACAATACTCTGGAGTAAGGTTTCGCTGTGATTTTCAGAAGAAATCCCACCCTACACGATCAAACGCCTTGCTGTTGAGGTTGAGGTTATTAATACTCTGTTGGATTTGGTATATTGCTTTGATTAAAGGAATTTAATTAATTTCCTTTTATCAGAAGTTATAAAATACTTCCCAGATGCAAAATCCACCTCACCTTTGCAGCATTGCAGATGGTATTTATTCAGTTATTGTAGCAAAAAACCTGAGGCCCTAGCCTTGTGAATCTTTAAATATGTAAATAACCTGAGAGATATGAAAAACTACCAAAGTCCAGTTTCACATTGTTAGCAGTTGACTTCTGCTTCTGGCCATTGTACACTTTTCTTAGGTGAAAGCCACCAATCTGTTTACATATGAAAGGTATTTAAAAGAGCAATGTTTGAGAGAGTTATTAGAAATAACAGAACTAATTTTTAGTCATATGATGTTAAGACAGAAAAATAGTCCTCAGTATCTGAAGAGCACACATAATATGCTTACTGGTAAATCTGGAGGTATAATACTGGGACTTCGGGGAGTTAATTTTTAATTTGCTACTCTCTCTACTTAAATACCATCTAAAATTAAAATTTCAGCATCTTTGATGCTTTGTTAAAAGCCAAAAATTATACAGTCCTTAGATGACGCTTTTATGACTATTTCTACCATTTGGGAAGCAGTAGTTTCCCACGTCTATGTTTTGAGATTTTGGGAGGGAATTATTTTCTCTTAATTCTATTACAAATATTTTCTGTTAACTTTGTGTCAGCTAAAAATAACCAAGAAGTTGGCTTAGTTTTGCATCTTGAAAATTTGGAATGTCTTCTCATAATATGCATTTTAAATCAGTCACTTCTCACTTTCAATTTGACTACCTGAAAATAAACTTCTCAAGATCAAGAGAATTATTAGAAACCGGGGAATTTCAACATTCTTACCACAGATTTTTCAAGATAATTTTAACGTGGAAAATTTCATTTTTCACTATCATTTTGAGGCAGCTTCTTTTCATAAAAAGTAAGTACAAGGAATAATCAGAACTGCAAAACCATGTGTTATAACAAATCAGCAAGTATTGGTTAGAGCCCCTCCCAAGAAGACTTGTCTTGCTTTAAAAATTGTATTTAAAAGGAGTAGAAAATATTCCAGCAATCAAAAGGGGCCAATAAAAAAAGCCCAAACTTCTTATATAGTAGCTACAAGCACAAGGAAAATATGGATTTAGCAGAGATTTGGGTAATGTGAAACTCCAGTTACATGAACACAAAACAAGAGCAGGTCTTAGAAGTTTTCTTCTGTATCCAAAGCAAAGATTTATCTGTAATTGAAATATATTCTAGGGAGGAAGGGCTAGATATTAACATTAATTTTTGTTTCCTTATAATGTGAAAGAGAACTAAAGTACAGATGTGCGTGCATGTGAAAGGTGCAGTTTCTTGGGTTTTTTTCATCTGAGAAAAAGGTGGAAGGCAGGTTTTCTTGGTCCCTTCCTCTTTTCTTGAGGGATGTCACTGGCAGCCATGAGAACCAGGTGGAGGTTGCTCTTCCTTAATGTGGTGGAGATTTTCAGGACAGATTCACTGGCTTTGTCCCTGGGAGAACAGAATCAGGAGTGAGTGTTTGAAAGCTGTCAATACTGGGGAAGGCCTACGGGAACATTTCACAGGTGCATTTTCGGGGCTGAGGAATGAAATTGGTTTTAATAAAGCCAAGCAAAAAAGGCTTAAATAGGACTTTAGTGATGCATATAGACTTTAGCAGCCCTCTGCTCAAGGGTGTCTTTCTCTCTATATGTAGTACCCTGTCACCAAGCTAGGTTTTAATTACACAAGCCATGGGCAAAACTAAGTCTGCTTGCTAATATCATTTTGATGCAGTATTCCCCGTATTTACCTAGGAAATTAAGGTGCCTGCTATGCTCATCCCCTCTTGAACATTAAGCAGCAAGTGTCATTGTCAAAGACAAGAGGTATGCTTTATACTGGCAGAGGGAAAAAGGCTGACTTCCGCCATTTCAGCAAAGGATTTAAATCCCCTACACATCTCCAGGAACTCTCAGAGATAAAACTTACCACTTGTGCCATGACAATTGAAAGGCATTAACCCCAGGACATACCAGACACCGGTCGCCAGAATGCCTTCCTATTAATTAGTGCAGCACTTAAATCAGGTTTCCAATTCTTTGCTGGAGCGCAACACCTGCAATATCACAGCACGGGGATGAATTTGCTGCTCCAGCTGCAGCACTCAAGTCTGTCATGACCTCTCTGCCTCCTAGTTCAGAGTCACACCACCACAGCTCTCTGAAATGACCAGATATAATTGGGTTCAGTGGAGTTCAAAGCTATGCTTCGGCTTCTTCATATCAAAGTCCATTGATTCAGTGGCAGCAAAAGCACATTGAAATGCTGGGAAGGTGGGAAGGAAGTTATGAACAGAGCATGTTTAGGTCTGCCCTGTCAGATGCTGGGATGCAGTACACAGCAGACTTTTGGTTGAGATTTCAAGAACTCAGGTGTGGTCCCCTGGAGAAGACTTTATCTCCTCCTCTAATTGCTGTAAAACATATCTCACTTTTGCTAATGTACTTTGCCTATTTCATGGCTTGATACTTCTGAGACTCATTTCCTTTTTTTTTTTTTAAATGTCAGGGCTTTCTCCTGAGATTGTTCATTCATTATATTTATTTTCTTGGACATGATTTAACAAACCATCCCTGAAGAATTTGCAGCTATTAACTTTGTCGAACAGGAGCTCAAGTGAGAGTTAAAGGCAAATGGTCTAAAAGAAAGTAATGGGCCAAAGCACCCCCAGGGTATTCATCTGCCCCAAAACTAATTTCAATAATTCTTTCCCACAAAGACCAAAGAGAAGAAAGAAAAAAAAATGGAAAGAAAAAGGAAGTTCTGTTGTTGGTGGCATGAGACCATAAAGCACAAATACAGATAAGAATAGCAGGATTATGATTCTTTTGCCTAGAAAGTGAAGATACTCAAATCTTCACCCTCATTCCTGGTTGACCCTTATTGCCCATTACTACCTATAAGCTCCAGACCAGGAATAACAATTGTCATGGAATGGTCATTTGGCTTATATTTCTTTCAATGGCAGCTCTCAACTTGTGGAGAGCTGGATCAATATTCACTGGCAACCTCATTCTGGGAAGAAGACATGCTCGCTGCCACTATTAAAAATAAGGAAGCTGTAAGTGGTGGTGTAAGTAACTCACCTTCTATGGTCTTCAGAGAAGGATATGAAGAATATACTGTATAACAAAACACACTCATACAATCTTGGTCCTCCTGTGGGCTGTAATTGCAAATTAATTTCTGATGAACAGAACACGATGAAGGGTCTGAGTGCCCAGAAGTCCATCTGGTTTTCTGCAAATACACCAGCTGTACACAACTGAGAATGCATGTCTGTTAGTTCTGTGCACATAATTCCAAACAGTATGATTTTCTATAAAATATTTCTTTTTTCCACAATCCCTGCCTGTAACTGTGCCTTTTCTGAAAAATACTGGTTTGACATGGTTATAAAGAGTCTTAGTCATTGTCATTGCTGCATATAACTGTGTATTTTTCTACAGATATTTTATTGTGTCTGTTCCTGACACAAGCAAATCCAGTCATTTGGTCATTTGTTTGGTTTTGAATACTTCAACATTAAGAAAAAACAACAGAAAAAGGAGCCATTCAGATCAAAATAACCTGCCAGCCTTCCAGTACACTGCAAGTGAAAGCAAAGTCAATTTGGTATTTTTTAATGTCATGTTTATGTCATTCTCTGTTTTGCAGGATAATGCCAAGTCCCAGTGGAGAGCCAAAAGCACTGGGCAGCAGTGTCCACCCAGTACCTGGAGACTTTGTACAAGCTATAGAGCCACATGGGCAAAATATTTTGTCCAATCCCTTATGACGTTACCTCTGGTTCCCAGGTTCGTCTGGATGTCTTAGTCCAGGGTTCACTGTTGTGGGGTATGGACCTATATTCTTTCTTCTTTCAGAACAATATTTGGTTTTACAATATTTGGTAGAAATGAAAACACCTGTTTTATCAATTTCAGCTGAACTTGACAGAGTTTCACATGGTTTCATGTGAGTTGGATGTATCTTTTTTTAGTTATATGTCTGCTCCAGGATGCTTATAAGTCACCCTAAAGAAATCCTTTTGTATCTGGCATGTAAGGAACACAAAGCTAAACCCCACCAAAATCAGATGAAGCATCTTCATTAATACTTATCAGTTTTGAATCAGGTCACCTACCAAGTGCTATTAGGATTTCCCCATGGCAGTACAGATGGGCCATTTTTATAGTTTTCTTCTGCAGTAAATTACTTTTTTTTAAAAAAAAAATTGTTCTCAGTCAGCCTGAAACAATTTGTGAGCAGTATAGCTGGAAAGAAATCAGAGTCCTGACCAACAGGAGTGCTGGGTGACTGGCACTGCCATTTTAGCAAAGGTCCAAATTCATGTTCAAACTCCTCCCTCTCCCATCCAGTGTCAAGAAGGTTATTCACTGCAGGTCTCCTGGGAGAATGCTCTAACCAGCTGAAAATGCAATGAAGCTATTTGTGCAGTTACTGGATAAAAAAGGAGTGAAAATATTCTGTGTGAAAGGAAATGTTTCTTCTGAAACAAAATTATTTTTTCCTTTCTTTTTTTTTTTTATTTTGCTGAAAAAAAAGACTGCTTCAAGTTGATCTGGAATTTTTTTATATTCTCTGCTCAGTAGCCCGACCCAAAAAAATCTATTATTTCCACTGTGCTACTTTTAACCTTTTTATTTCATTCAAACTAGGTTTGCACAATTTGCTTTCTAAAGGGCCATGGCATCAGAATCTGTAGAACAGCCAGGGTCAAAATTTCACTATTTTTGAATACACCTACAATACACACAGATTTGCATAATAGGCCCTAATGCCTCCTTCAGAATCATTATGGTCTATTGAGTAAATAATGTGTCTATTGAAAATGGTTGAAATACCCATTTACTTGATAGACTCTATTGACTCCTAATAAGAAGCTATTAGAGTTGAATAAATATTATGCATTCTAAAACTTGCCTAAATATATTCCATTTCCACATATTTTCATATTTACACAATGGACTGTAAAGAACATGTTGTATCTGCTCACAGACAGCTCCAAGAGAGAGCTTCCCTTTTTGTAGCATTTTTTCTTAACTTTGCAGGTGCTAAGGTAGCTTGCATTTGGGTGGTTGTTTTGGTTTTTATGAGACTGACATGGGGAAACAATATCAAAAAAAAAGAAAGAAAATTAAACTAGATGAGTTGGTACTTAAATAAAATTAAGCTTTATGCTTTGAAAGAGTTCACATAGGATTTAACCATGCTCTCTTGGGCTTATACGTGGGACAGCACAACACATTCTTTACAGTCAATTGTTTAAATATGCAAATACATAGAAAAGAATGAGCATAGTTAGGCAATGTGTGAAATTCATATTTGTATTTATTCAGCCTTAAATGTTTTCTTGAGAGCTGAAAGAATCTCGCAAGTTAAAGCATACTTTGATAATTATCCATATATACATTTTTAGCTAATTCATAGCAACCGTAAGTAGCTCTGCCTGGTCAGCATAAAGATTTCAGACTCCAGATGTGCCTTATGCTGTTTTGTGTCTCATCTCAGAGTTTCAGATCTTGGATCCTGAATCCCACATCCCGGTACTCTGTACTCTGTTTGCTGCCACATGGACATAAAAGATTGCCAGGACAGGTAGAAGAGTGTCTCCTGGATGTGCTTAGTCCACGTGAAAGCAAGTCAGGGAAGTGGTTGTTGCCATTCTGCTCAAACAGACAGTTCAGTTGCCTGTAAAAAGCAAGTGCCTCCTTCCTTTCCATCCTTAGGGCCTGAACAGGCACAGGCAGTGGCAGAACCAGCGTGATTCCATGTCCTCCGGCAATCACAGACTCTATTTTTGCTGTTCTTTGCTGTTGCTACTTTCCTTTCCATGTTTACACGCTTAGTTCCATTCCGGGATCTCATCAGACTCTAGAAGATCACCAGGAAAACATACCAGCAGTTTGCAGCAGAGGTCGAAGGAAGATGCTGTTCTCCTTAAAAGATTGCCATAGTCCTTCTGTGTCCCGCAGGAATCTGACACAACTGCACATAGGGCTGCACATAGACTGGCAGAGCTTGTTTCCAGAGGTCAGGCTCAGTCACTAGCAGGTCTGATCACATAGTCATTAATGGTATCTACTGTACTCTACCTCTTCACAAGCTCAGTTTTCCAAAAGGTTGCCTCGACTGTATATCGCTGTGACAGTGCTATGCAAATTGTTTTCTCAGTTTATTTAATTTGATGTTGGCAAGAATGGAGGGTTAATGGCCTTGGCACAAATACATCTTGCTGCTATTTTCCAGTCAGTTCCTTGAATATCTGAACACTAGAAAGTCTTCTTCAGTCTGACAATGGCAAAGAAACACAGAAAGGTCCAATTTGGGCATTAGCTCTGTCCCATTGTGGATTAAAGATGTTGAGATCTCCAAACTGTAACTGATTTGTCCTGTGTTAGACAGGTCTTCCAGAGCACTTGCCTGTGAAGAAATTATGACGCAGAGATTATTTCTATAGTCTCACATCCCATATGTATTAAATAATTCTTGTCTCTGTGCCTGAGGGGTACTGAACTGCCAGTGAGAATTACTCCTAACAAACTGGAAAAGTCTCTGCAGGTGTCCCTCAGTGTTGGAGGTGCAGCATGAAAGCACCTCTCACCTCCACCTCCAAATCACTTGTCTTCCCACAGCCAGTTTCCCCTGGCTGTCAGAAAGGCACAGACAAGAAGTGCATCCTGTGTCCTGCTAGGGGTAGGTTATGTTTTAGTGTTTCACAGGCAGGATGTCAAAATCTTTTCTGTTATTTCTGACTGACTGGTGAGAAACAGAAGTTAGAGAACTGGATGAAAAATAACAACTAGGAGGGATAATAGATAATTATTTTATAATCTTTTAAAATTTTTTAAAATTGCAGCAAATTGATATTTATGTTCTCAATGGTTTGCATGAATCACTTCATTTCTGTCTTTGATTGCCCCTGAAAAAACTTGAAGGCACCATCTGATCAATTCTTCTGGGTCCTTATGATTTGAGTAAAAGACATTTTCTATTTAAACTTCTATTCCTCTCCTGCATTTCCTCCCTACCCTACAAAAAAAAGTTTAAGCACTCCACACTTTCTATACCTCTGGCTCCCAGGCAACATTTGCAACAGTAAGAGCACTGGAAAGCATAGAAGCCAAATAATGCTAATAGGGCAAACAGAATGTAATTGCTTATGTGTGCTGGTTATATCCTGAAACAAATTGTTTCTTAATGCTGAGGTCAGACAGGGTTTAATTAGGAGAAATACAATTGGTGTAAAATTTTGCAGCAGGCTGCTTGTTTGGTGTCGTGCCAAGTCAACATCAAGCCTTTCCAAATGGAAATTTTCATTAGAGGCCATTGGCAGCCTGGTTAGGCTGAGTTTCAACTTTTTCGAGTCTCCTGGTAACATGAACCTGAAACTCAGCATATCTGCTTCTTAATAACAGGCTGTCCTTGTTGCAACTGTTCTCACACATGCACACAGCTTCCACATATGTAGTGGCACATGTGCTCAAGATCTACAATGGCTACTTTCTTCTGGACTGAAGCTGGCAAGATCAGTATGCAGATAGGATTTAACTTCAGCTTTAAGATTGTGGATACATGGCATTGTATTTTCATATTGCTTTCATATGAAAGACAAAGAAGCCTTTGGACTTCATCAGAAGAAGGGAAATTCCTAAGCCCTTTTTGTTGAGTTGTGACCCTTTTTTTTGTTCTGTTTGTACTATTCTATGCAAGGTTCTCAAGGATTCCTACCAATGCTGGAAGCACTGATGCTGCTCTTCACATTGATTATCACAGCCCCAGTACTTGTGCTGCCAAGGTTAAGGTTGTATCAGCATTTCCTTTATATACCCTGCTGTTCAAGAGAAAAATGTTTAACTTGACTGAGAAAATTTGCTTCAGGGTGGAATTTTTTTTGCCTTCTAATTTTGTGAGTTACGCTGATACTTCTAAAACTAAGGGATGGGCATTCTGGCTTATAGCAAGCAAGCATTGAAGGCTTCTTCCATTCCTTAGCCCATCTCAGTCTCAGTTTGTGTCTTTTCTTCTTATTCCCATCCTGATATGGAGAAGACTAATGAAAAGCCCACAAAGGCAGTGTGAGCCAGTGCATGCCACAGTCCATGGGCTTTAATGTTGAGCTACCAGATGTACTTACTCCAGAAATTGCTGTCAGCAAAAGGCAGGAACAGTGGAGGATTTGTGGCTACTGTGAAAGCTGGCTGGAGTGGCAGGTGAGCTGGCAAAGAAGGAGGGAGGGCTTGTGAGCCAGACTGACACTGCGAATAAGACAAGCCAGGTTACAGGCAGGAGAAACTGCTGGGAAGAATGTGGCAGGGACCCAAGCAGGCTGTCAATGTACAGCAATTTGTTAAAGTAAACAGGAGCCTTTTCATTTCAATGTTCCCTGCCCCGGTTCAGACCATACCTGAATCAGCACTTAAAGAACCACCTCCTCCCTGAAGGTGACATTTTCTCTTCTTCGTGGCTTTTTAGCCAAGCGCCTGTGCTTGGTCCACTATTTTCTCTCCCCCTTCTATTCTTAGCATCCTTTCACCAAGAGCCATGCTGTACACCCTTTCCTCTCTGCTGTCTGTGGGCCAGGTGAGGTGCACTGTCACCTCTGTCCTCCTTCACCCCAGCACCAATCCTGCTGTATTTGTCTGTTGGATGAATCCTTCTCCCTGGTCTGCTCCATCTGCCTGACTCCATCAGCTCATGGCATCAGTGACGGTTGGCCGTATTCTCTGTGAGTAAGTATGTGTGGGGGGAGAAGAAAGTAGAAAAACAGTCGTGTTGCTGTTCCTCATCTCTGCTGACGTGGTCTAGTTAGGGTCCAGTCTTTAGAGTAGGAGAAAAAAAGAGCCATTCACGTTTGGCAAGATAAGGACATAAATATGGGGATATCCACGGCACACACGTGATCTTCCACACAGCAGTATCTTGAAATACTTGTGTTGTGAAAGTTAGCAAAAATCTCTCAATAGAGATTTGGAGATATCACCAGATATCACAAGGTTTAGGAAGGAAAATAATCTTTGATATAAAGTGACAGGATTTTTTTTACCCCAAGAACATGTCCATTCTTAATAGCTGTTAGCAGCAGCTCTTTGGTGATGGTTCTCCCTTTATAGTTTCACTTTCAGGGCTGGCTTGAAAGGTAATGAAAATCCCTTGCTTGGTATGAAAAGGACTCTCAGCATTATTCAGTGGTGCCAGTTAGCTGTATTTCCGAAGCTGGTGGGTGATGCTATCTTGTGCACCTGAACCTGAAGGAGTACACAGAAAGCAACAAACAAAATGATGGTTTGCTTGTGGGTTTTCTCCCCCATTAGTACAGATGAGGGACTGTATCAGTTTCCCCTATCAATTCTGCCATAATCCAGACATTTACATCATTACAACCTCCTATTCCTATTATGGAGTCAGTTTTAAAAGAAGTGTAAATGTATGTTGGGAAAACAGAAAAGGATTTTGACGTGGCTAAATGGAGACTTCACATATATTCTGCAAATTTCTGTTTCTCTCTTTTCTTTGCTTCTAGAGTGCAAATCTGGGGCAGGTTTCATTGTGCCAACTGGCTATGAGTTTTTTCTGAAGCCATGGCACTGATATCTCATACTGGCACAGATTTTACAGCTTCAGATCCCCGGTTGAGGGGGACACAGCCAGGTCAAAAATGAGATGTGGATGGTGGCCCGTGCTTTGGCAGCCCAGAGTTTCTTTGTGGCCCTGGGAAAACCACTACACATATTGACTCAAAGATCACCTTTACAAACACCCTGACAACCCACTAGTCCCCAATTCCTATAGAGTCCACCCCCCTTTAATCCCTCTGAGGTTGACTGGCTAGTTGGTTTCCCCTTGGCAAAGAGAAGGCAGCATTGCTTTTTTCTTCACCGAAGAAATAAACAAACAGCAACGTAGAAGAGGGCAGCATCTTGACTGCCTTTCCTTGAAGTTTTGTTAATTTGGATTTAGGGTTTCTCACTTTATTAAACACATTTTCATGCATGTGTGACTATGAATGTACGTATCGGGTTCTGGTTCAGGCACCACAGCAGTGGATCAGGTGATGAGGTGGGGGTTGGAGGAGTAAATATAGTTTCTGCCATGTGATCATCTCTCCTCTGTTTTTAAAACCTCCAGTCTTTTCCTGAATTACCCCGTGGGTAGCTTAGTAACAGATATGATGGCCCATTCTTCAGCGCACTTAAAAAGCTAGAAAATATACTGCCATTCCAGAAAGAAACAAACAAAACTAATGAGCTGAAGGTGTTGTCATGGAAGTGTTACTTACAAGCATGGAAGGGGCAGCTGCCCTTCACCGAGCTCTGCTGAACAGCCAGAGCACAAAGCAGAGCTCCCCGTCACGAACAGCCGGGAGGCTGCGGGCTCTGTAAATGCTGTTTGGACAGATGAGGAGTCCCCTGCCGAAGCGGATGATCAGTGGACCAGGGTCAGAGACATTAACACACTCAAAGACACATTGCTGGATGATCATTTGTACTGGCCATTGCCACGCAGAAGGCACGTTAGAGGGATGCTTGGCAGAAGCCGGGCAGCACCGAGCCTCTCTATTTGCATGCAGTATGGGAAAGCAAGAAGTGCTCGTCTCCCGTTTAAAGGCAGCTACTCCTGCTTCACTGGGAGCTTTGGCCTTTTCAGTGGGGGACCCAGGAGACAAGCTGTCAAAACAGAAGACTCTTGTTCAAACTACCAAGCTTAGGAAGTGGGAATAGCAGAAAAACAATAAATAAAATAAAAATAAAAATTAAAAAGGCTCAGATCATTCAAACCAAAGAGGGTTGTTGTCTCTTGGTTGGCTTTTTTTTTTTTCCTTTCTGATGTTATTTAGTTATTTTTAGTTGGCTGGATGCAGAAGCAAGAAGTGTGGAGTTCACTCGAGGCCTTGAAGATAAATTCATAATTCAGTTTTGCAAACAGACAAACAAATAAAAGTTGACTTACACAGTGGAGGTTTTATATTTCCTCATTGTATGACTCCTGCTTTGTACAAATCTTCCTGGAAATCTCTGTAGTAATTCTCACTAACTGCTGTGATGCCTACTGTGCAGGTTAGAGCTGATCAACTTCAGGGAATCCTTCCATTTTCATCTCCTTTTTTTTTTTTCAGTTGTGTCAAATTCCTTCTCCTTAGTAATCCCCCTTATTCCCTCAGGAGCTGAGAGAAGATTTAATTGTATAATTTGCATAGTAACTCAGCAAACAATCTCTCCAATCTTGTGTAGACCTTTAGCTATTGCAGGCTTCATTTTAGTTATAAATCATTTACTTCTCTATGCTCAGCCATGATGGCATTTCATACTCAGGATGCTGGTCCAGAGAAATGATTGAGGGGCAGTCCTTATGGGGGCTTTTGCTTTTAGGAATGCTCTTTTATGGTGTAGCTTATTGCAAGATTACTTTGAGAACATGGTTTTGCAAGTGAATTTTGTTTGCCTTTTCTCCATGACCATCCATGTCATAAAGTGATCTTGCCATAAGTGGCTTCTGTCTGGTAGACCTTTTGTAGATGTGGTAGTTCTGAATATGAGAAATAACTTAAATCCTATTTAGCGCAATGAAACACAGTAAATACAAAAGCACTTTCACTATTGCTGAATTACAATGAAATGGTTTGATTTTAAAGGTGATTTGCAAGTATGGGAGTTTGTAGGGTTTCTGTGGGAGATGGTGAATTTTCAGAGTGAATAGAAAACTCTGTAGTTCTTCCAAGTTTCTAAATGCGGTCCATGATAACTCAATCTAACATTGAGAGTGTTTTAAAATCATGACTCAGAATAGACAGTGATGGAATAGACAGCAAACAACATCACATTCCTCTTGCAATTGGATTACTAGACTCAACTGTCCAGAGGTGTGGTGTCACAATACAGTGATGCAGCTTTAGTAATTAAGATTTTGATGCTAAATCTATCCACAGTTCCCTCTGCATCTCCACCTTGCTCTACTGAACTGTTTCCTGTGACAAACCAGACTGATGACTTGCAACCTCACTAATAGAGAAACTCCACAGTTGACAGGGAGAAGGGTTGTACCAGAGGCCTGGCTGAAGGTATGTCGAGCGTCCACCTTTGATGGTGACAAACTAAACTATTGCAAGTGACATTTCCCCATGAAATGAAAAGATTGTGCAGCCTCCACCTTTTGAAGTTTTCAAGACCCAACCACACGAAGCCCTGGGCAAACTGACCTAAGCTCATTGCAAATTTAACTTGATTACTGGGGCCTAATATACAAACTTTTCTTTAAACAGGTCGTTCACGGATATTTTGTTGAAGGAGGGCATTTTAATGCATGTCTTTCACTTCAGGAAGAAACCCCCAATTCTTCAGATCCAGATCACATTCTTGAGTTTTGCAGGATATCAGCCAAGCAGAGGAGTCTCCTGACAACATCCACGGATCTGCTTACTTAGGAATAAGCACCAAAATTCAGGAAAGTAACACTGCCTCCTCCACCCTTAGTGCTGCCGGCTGACCATGACAGGAGCTGCCTGGCTACATTGCTCCCCCTCCCATCCATTAAGATTGGGCTGCATCTGCCTCCAAGCACTGACCACATCTATTCCCTCCTTTAGTTCAGAAAAAGCCTGAATTAAACAGCAGGCAAATGCCTCTATCAGAAATCTGTGCTGATCTCCACTGAAGAGAGTTCATAATAAAGTACATCCCACAGAAGACGGTTGCTGGCTTCCCTTTTGAAAAGAAGAATAACATCTGCGTAAATTGCTTGCAGCAAATAATGTATCACAGGGATGGAGTCTCTGCTTGCTCCTAGTAATATATACCATCAAATATCTGAATGAAATATTATTTTTGAATGAGATACAAACCCCATGTGTCACTTCCAAAATGTACTTTGTGAGTGTTAAATCCAGCTCACGCAGAACTTATGATAGGTATGAGTGACTCAGATGGCACTGTTCATTTTCAGTTCCAAGGCTACTCAGTCATTTTCACCAGGAACACTTGGACATAACAATTTCAGGCTGTTTCAGATAAATGTGTGCTTGTGATTCTGAAACTTATGCTCCACAAACATCAGTGCCTTTAACTGATAAAGGAAATTTTGCAGACGTAGGTTTGCAGAATGGAAAACTGCAGCTTAAGATCCATAAAATGTTCTAGGGAAGCCGTTCTGTAGGGAAAACTGCCCAAATGTTCCTTCACTCTCCCCCTCAAAATCTACAATGCAATGTTGCTGTTTATGATGTGGTCTCTTGTGTAGGGTGCATGCTCTATCATCTCATCCTCCTAAAATTAGCAGGAGCTAATCTTAAGGCAGCCCTGTTATAGTGAAGTATGTTGAACAGTGATCTACCTGGTGCCTCCCCTACAGCTGGCTTACAGAAAGTCAACTGCTTTGAGTAACTTAAAAGTAATTCCTGATACACGTGCCTTGAGGTAGTTGGGGGAATCTTGTTTTGGACTGTGACAACTGCCCCAGCCTTACCTTTCCTCCAGCGTTACACCCTTACAATTTTTTTGTTGTCAGGGTGGGAGAAGAATAGAGTTTTTTATGACTCCATCACTGGATATCTTTTATTCCCACTGGCAAAGAAAACAACAATATTTAGCTACTTTCTCAACATCAAATGTCTGAGTTTATCATACTGAACTGTGCTATAAATGTAACTACATTTATGCATTAAATAGCAGTCAAGAGAGATGTGAGGCCCCATTTAGCCTTGGAACATGTTGATATTATCTGTAAGGCAAGCCATTCCCCAGGAGTTATGAAATCAAATAGGGAATTAAATTGTTTAATGATTGGTTGTCTCAGATTCTTGTTCCCAAGGAAGAGGGAAAAAAATGGGTGGTTTTCCTTGGGATATGTCTATATGATCTTAACAAGGCAGCTTGTGCTGTCATGTGAATGAGAGCAATCGATCAGCATTTCCTCCCACTGGGGCAGTGTCCCTGGGACTATGAGGAAACTTAACTTCTTGGGATGTCTGGGGAAGCATTTGCATGCACCATGACTTAAGAATAGGTGGGATCTTACAAGTGATATAACACAAGAATTCCACATCTTTTTCCCATAAAAGCCACATTAAATTATCAGCCTAGTGCTTTCCCAGCATATTGTCTCACTGATCTTGAAAGGGCCATCCTGATGTTGGGGGAACAGTTATCTGGGTGTTAATCAGTGCTGAGACCTCAGAGCAGCACAAAGAAATCTCAGAGCTATATGAACATTCAGCTAAAATTCCTTTATGCAAACAATTTTCCCTCCACTAGTCTTTTGAACTCCAAGAGAAGCATAAGCCCTGACTCAGGCAACGCGGAGTGTTTGCTCTGGCACCCAAGCCAGCAGATGTGACTACTTGGCATCCTTTCCCGAGACTTGAACCTCATGGTATGTCTATGCCAAATGTATCCACATTATGCAAGAGTAATGGAAATTCACCAGGCAGAGCAATGCTATGTTTTCCCGGATAAATGTTGCTCAGTTTAATTTTGAGGAACTGACTGATAGAAGCCTCCGTGATTACCTTGTTTGCCTAACCGTCTTCATTCTGGCACAGAGGATACATGAAAACCACACAGGAACAAGGGCATCAGAGGAGCAAAAGAGGCCAAGCAAACCTCCTGGTGAAAGATTAAGCACCCACCTGAGAAAAAGGGTTTCTTTCCTCTTCGGAAGGTGAGTTGGCTGCACAGGAGGACCACTAAGAATATGCTTTGCCATCTGGCATGGTTCAAGTGACTTAAGCTGCATGGTCACACTGTGTTCATTCCAGTTTTCGACTCTCTCCAATTCCAGGCACAGCCCACCATGGGAAAATGCTGGTGATGCAGGCCATTTGCCTTTGGCAGCACCTGGAAGGTGAGACAGAAGTGTAGCAACTCGTGTTACACAGCATCTACAGAATATAAGGAACATATGAAACATATTTTGGAAAAAAAAATGCATAGGATTAGCCAACTGGAAGATACGCATTAAAATGAAAAATTGCCTTAATTATAACTACCCTGCCCTTCATCTGAACTGACTACTAGTTGCCTATAGCCATTGTACCAGGATGAGACTTTTTATTTCATATTTGCATAGTTCATACGACGATACAATTCTGTTTCTGGCCATAGTCCCTGGTCACTAATGCAAGCTCTAAAAGCAGTAAGTGTGATTTGTTACCTTCAACAGCCAAAGGCACTTGCCACAACTTGACTCAGTTGTATTCAACATGCTCCTGACATTCACGCACAGGGCAGCCCAAATCAAGTCCAGAGTTGGAGGTATGTGCAGGGAGCGGGCATTCAGCTCTGAAGGTGAGGAAAGCTGTAAGCATCCCATGGAGCCTGTCTGAGGCACAACAAAGCTACTGTCACCCCACCACAGCCTGATAAAACCAGTGGAGCACATGATGCCTTTTGTTGCCAGATCCTTCATTCTACAGGGGTGAAATGCTACTGAAATTGGAGGAACACCTCAAGTATTAGCAGCACATTGTTGCTACACTATTAGTACAATTGAAAAAGAACGAGAGTAGTCAGATACTGGAATAGGTTGCCCAGAGAGGTGCTTGAGTCACCATCCCTGAATGTGTTTAAGAGTCATTTAGATGTGGTGCTGAGCGATATGGTGTAGGGGAGAACTTTGTAGAGTGGGGTTGATGTTTGGACTCGATGATGCCAAGGGTCTTTTCCAACCTGAATGGTTCTATGAATCTATCACTACCTCAGCAAATAGCCAGAAATAGCCACTACCTCCCAAGTTACTTCCACTGCAGCAACCAAGTTCTTGTTAACAATTTGCAGTCATGAAGGAAATGCAAGAGAAACAGGCTTCTAACACTGGACTCGACCTTCGGGAGAAGAATTGAGGAAGAGACACAGCAAAGTATAGGACTCCTGCTATTTATTATCCAGGGGTAAACAGGGAATGGAACCATTTTCACAGCATTTTGAAAGGCTCTTTACAAACTGTCAGCCTAGAAGGAAAACCTTGGAAAGCATTCACTGTAGATGCCTTACTTAACCACCAGTCAGACATGAGACAATCCACGTGTATCCTGCAGGGCTGCCACACAGAAGGAGTGTGGAAGACAAGTGAGGTGCTAATGATCTCCAAAATCCCCTATGAACAGGAGTTATGGCACAGCTATGGCTGGGTGGATAGTTCACAGTGAATAACTTATTAAATTAAAATGTTCTTTCTTTTATCTGTAGACATTGTTGTGAGTTTCTCAGTTATTCATTTGAAATTATTGTCTGAGTTACTCGTTGTCTGCAGAGATTCATTGCAAGATTAGTCAAAATAATGCTGAAACTCAGAACACCAGAAAGAGATCAGATATTTCTTTTCCTTGATTAGCTGAATGAGACGTTTTGAATCAAATTTCTACTTCAATACTTAGTCTTTTGAAACAGAAAATGGCCTTGTGAAAATACTGTCTAGTATTTACTCAAATGCTATTGTTTCAATTGCTAGTAGTAAATTCATTCAATAGACTATTTGTGGAAGTCAGCAGAAAAAAAAACCACATGAATAATCAAACAAACTATTTAAATCATTTGAACATAGCATTATCTGAGGGTTAGGTAATGTTTGCCTCCTTGCAAACACAGTCGCCGGTTGCCTGCAGCAGACGGTACAGGACATACCTTCAAATCCACGCTAAGAGAGTGGTTTAAAAAAGCAAGCTAAAACTAATTCTACTACTTCTTTCATACAAATTAACAAAGATTGGAATTTTGAACATGGAACAACTTCGGTTACATAATTCATTTGGGTTTGTGAAACACAGAGGCCCAGCTACACACACATATCAGCAACAAGTGAAATACAGGATGCTCTATACCTTGACCACACTCATCAGGAACAGAAGATTGGTGCTCCCAGCTCCCCTGACAGACTGAGTTCCTTGTTTATCCTCTATGAACCTTCCCCAGAAAAAAATTGTTGTGCCAAGTTACTAAGCACACTGTCAGCATGTAACAACAACAAAATCTTATGCATAATAAAAGAATATTGAAAATACGTGGATAGTCTTTGGTTGTTCTATATTGTTCATTGGTTCACCTGGTGTATTAAAACATATTTTAAGACACTATTTTGGCCGTGTCCAGTATCTACTTGACACTTACAAACAATGTATGAGAATTAAGGTATTTAATATGCTAGTTGTTATTCTTCCTGGTGAAGGGAAGAACAGAGATGCAAGGTAACAGGGATAAGGAGTTAGGCAACATTCATGTCTCACTTTCCTAATGGATTTCAAACCTCCTCTTTAGTTAGAAGATTATGGATACAGTAGATGCACACAGTCTTTGCTTTTTTAGTGTAGTCCAACAGGATGCATTGTAAATTATTCTTACTAAGTGTCAAAATGAGTCCAAGTGACAGATTATGTATTTGCTTACCTACATTTAACACTGGCATCTCTCCATTCACTCACACTAGGGTAAATAAACTGAGGCTCTGGCTCCAGATTCCCCCTTGTTTGATCTCACTCTAGATCAGTGATGCCAAACTACCAGCACTGGCAAACGGGGATCTGGGCTGGCACCAATGACAATGAGCAAACAACACTTTCAAAACATGTTTGACGCCAGATAGTAAAGAGCACCCTCCCTACTTCAGGAGCTCCTTGCTAGGAAGGCTTCCTGCTCTGAAATCCACAACTACCTCCCACATGTGGCTGGAAGGGCCAGTATGATATTTCTCTTCTGCAGCCCCCACAAAAAAAAAAGAAATCCACTATGTTTATCCCATACAGTGACGTACAGGTGGTTCCTGCTGACCCAGTTAATCCAAAACTGTGTTTAAGCCTGAACAAACCCAGGTCAGGAATACACAAGAAGAGGACCTGAGACAGGTAAAAATTTGAGGTCAACAGCTCACACTTCCAACCTTTCAGCTTTTACTCCACTTCTTCAGGTGTAGTCCTTCAGTAGGACACAGAAGCGGGAAACAACGAAGCCAAAGCACACCAAACCTAGGTAGGGCATGTGTGAGAACAGAAGAGAGAAAATGATGGTATCTCCTCTCACTGGAATGAATGATCTGCAAGTTTTAATTACTACATTGTCTGCTAAGGAGACAGGGGGTTCCTGGGTCTTGGTGGCACCTCTCCTCAGGCTGGAAGGATGAGAAGCACTAGGCAGACCCTCCAGAGGAGAGACATGAAGCAGTATGTAGTGACCAGACCTCCAGTGCCTGGTCCTCCTGGATCATGGCAGGACCGGAGGTCACCCCCTCATCCCTTATCCCAAGGGGGTGCCCTGCTGGGGCTTGGGCTCTCGCTGAGTCCAGCTGCTTGACGCCAGCTGAGAACCTGGATCGCCTGGATTTCCTCTCAAATGACACCATCCCTCACTCTTCACCCCAAAGGGGCTCAAAAGACCCCAAAGGGGCTGAGAGAGGTGGGGACAGGGGGCTAAAACACAGGGTGGACTGTACCCACTTCTGCACCACAAGGCAGCAGACAAACAGGGCAGTGGCGTTCACACCCGCACCCGAACCCGCTCCATCCCCGAACCTCCACGCCCAAACCACGCAAAAACCACCAAAAAAATCCCTACCTCCCCACCAACACACACCCCCTATGTCCACGCCGTCCCCCAGCCGGGACACCGCCACCGCACCCCGGTGCCGGGCCGCGCCACCAGAGGGCGTCCCTGCCCCGCGTTGGTGCGGGCGGCGCGGCCCGGCCCAACCCGCCGCCGCCCCCGCGGGCCCCGGCCGCCCCCGCCGCCCGCTCCCTCGGGGGTCTGGCCCCACTTCGCCCCCACGCCCACTCCCCGAGGCTCCCTCCCCCGCACCGCCGACCCTACCCCGGGAACACCCCCTCAGTGGCCGGATTTCCCCCTCCCCGCGCAGTGTTTTGGGCCAAAAGCGTTGGGGGGGGGGGGGGGTGGAGTTTGCGCCGTCGGGGCTGCTCCGTGCGGGGGGGAATAGGGGGGTGCGCCCTTCCCCGCCGCCGCGGTGCGGGTTGTGCGGGGATGTGCTGCCAGTTAAGCTTGTTTCCCGGATTCAGGGCTGACAGCCGGAGGGTTTGGTGGCCGGGAGGTGACCTCCACTTCTCCGGAGGAACATCCCGTATCCAAAGAGGTTGCTGTGTAGCTCTCTCTTCCAAACCCTCTGCTTTTCTGGGCAGCGCTGCCTTTTTATTGTAGGTGGGAGCTAGTGACTGGTGTGGTGGGGCACCGCTGGGGGAAAAAAAAAAATCACCAACACCAAAAAGCAGTTTAGTTTTCAGATATGAATAATCTGAGCTGATTCTTTCGAAGTTCACACCCCACGAAGCTGCCGAGCCCAAGGCAAAGCCAAGTGGATGGGAGAGGGATGTTTCATAAGAATCAACTGGCTGTTGTGGAGCACGAAGAGAAGGGGGGGAAAGTGATCCCCTCAAGACAGATATTGCCAGACCATATTGGTAAGATTGCAAATTACGAATACAGCTGAAGCCAGAGAATTTGCCAAAGGGGGAAAAAAAAAAATTAAAAAATGACAGAAAACAGATGCAAGCCAACAAAAAGATGCCAGAATAAAATGAGTCGTAGGCCAGGGCTGGAACACACCGCAATCCCTCACCATTCAGGATGATTTAAATGGATGGAAAAGGGATTAAGGTCTAATCCAGCAGTTGCTCTTGTTGAATTAATCTCATAGGAGTCAGGCAGGATACATATATTTAGAGAGGGAGAGAGAAAGAAGAAAGCGAGCAAGAAATTGCAGGATCTGGCCCTGAATATAATCTGAGGAGGCTTGAAATAGGTCCTTGAGCCACAACTGGTTTTAAAAGCTGATTATCTGATCCAAACCCTCCCAGACGTTTCAAACAGAAAAGGCGGCATTGCTGAATACGCAGTTCTTTCTGAAATACTGAACCCCAAGTCTCCCTGACAGTTTTCGGCTGCAGCAGAGGCAGTAGCCATTTCACTCACGCTGGCGGGGGCCCTCCCCAGCACTGCAGCGCCTTCCTTGGCTGTGATCTTGCTTTCAAATGCCACCGATTTTCTGGGACAGTCTCGACTATGAGGAGACTGTCCCACTGGGTCTTGGGTTTCCTGAGAGCCTGAGTGATTAAAGAGCTTCTTCTTCCTTTTGAACTCAAACATTTTCCAGAGCAGCCTTCTCTTCCCTGCGTAACACTATCAATCTGAAGCAGGGCACTGAAATATCTACACCAGCACTGCCAAAAACAGCCTTGCGTATTTCCAAGCAGTTATGCAGCCTTTAGTAAATCACCTAAGCGTGAGCAAACTGTGCTTCAGGCAGCGCAGAAAAAGACAAATCCAAAATGCTGGGGAGGAGAAGTACCCTGGGAGGCTTGTGGAGACACAATGGAAGGAAAGACAAAATAAAATGCTAACCCCAGTCCCTAACACACAGCTTTTTTCTGCACATGTGGGTGCCCTTTACGTGTGCAGGTGGGTGTAGCTGAGGCAGAAGCCATTTTACAAAAAGGGAACCCTATGAATCGCAGCGCAGTTCCAAGAACTATGGACTCATTTTAGCAATTCTGACTATGAACAGTTTTATAGTTCTCTAGCAGCCCTCATCATCTCCAGAGGGACCAGCAGTTCCTCGCAGAATTGAGACCACTCATAAACATATTGCAATATATTAAAAAAAAAAAAAACACACCAACACAGGAACATTGAGAGCTGAGCTTAGTCCTACTTCTTTCCCAAGTAACCCTTAACATTGGTGAATTAATATGTAAGAAACACCATAGGCCACAAGCTCAAAGAGAAAGGAGCCTTGTGAGGAGTCAGAGAAGTTTAGATTACAGTACTTACCTGTTTGCTGGGAAATGGGTATGGGAGGGGAGGGAGCGAATGGGATGACTCCAGGACAAAATAAAATTACGAGATGAGAGTGGCGAGGAGTATGAGTCTTTATTTCCCATGTCAGAAGCAAATCGACAAATACGTGCTTCCGCCTTTATGCAGATAAAGAACAAGATGAACACTGAACGACAAAGATGCCTTTCCAAAGATTTTTTTAGCTCAGGTGATATTAATGAAAAATTCCAATGGCTCTGGAAAGTAAATACTTCCCACTGAGTTATCAGAGCTGGGCACGTGCAACACTCCCACCAACAGTTTGGAGCGGGTGTTGGGACCTTGGGATAGGTGATGAGACAACCAGTGATGAGAACAGAGTGCACTGGTAATGCTGCTTTGCAGGCAACAGGGGTCACAGCTGGGATCCCAGGCCTACACCACGAGCCAAGCACTAAGGTCTGGTTTTGCTCTTCAATGCTATTTTGAGCATTAAAAAAAACAACCCACCTACCTTCAAACAACACTGTCTGCATTCTCCTTTTTCCAGGAAAATGTTGGCAATTATATTACCCTACCAATATCAATTGTGCATTTGTGTCTGTTTCTCTACAGCTTGTGCACTGGAAATGTGTTTTGGCTTCAGTTCAAATCCACTTCAGTGCTCCCAAAGAGATCTTCATTGTTATAAAGGCTTGCTGAGATTGTTTCCAGTTTATACACAACTGTTTCTAAACCCTGGGACCTGTGCTTTTGGTTGTCTATTGGGGAAGAGTGGCAAAGATTAAAGAAGTGCATGCCTTTGGCTGCATACTTTAAAATAAAACAGCTGTGGTTTTTTAGAAACCTCTTTTAAGGTGTAGTAAATCCGACTTTCTAAATGCCCAAGGCTGTGTTTATCTAAAAGTATCTTGGGGGAGATTGCTATGTCTATTAATCTGTTTTCCTGTTTCCTTACCTCAGGGCTTAGAGGCTACATAAACCAACCAGCTTGAAGGCTGTTAGGGAAAGTCTCCACAGACAAGTATCTCCTTCTGCTTTCTGTTCTTAAGCAACACACTTCTGGTACAGGGAAATCGTTAATGATTGTTATAAAGCAGGAGCAGTAGATGAGTGGGATATGATAGGGACAAACCAGCATGATCTCTGTCTTAGAAGAAACCTCAAATCTGTTCAAGGCCTTTAAAAGAGTTAACAGAACAGTGGATAAAGGATGTCCAATAGCAATATTTTATTTAGACTTTCAAAAGGCTTTTGATAAAGTTCCTGAGAAGAGGCTATAAAGTAACCTCAAGGTGAGAGGTAAAGTCCTGCATGGATAGGGGGTAAAAGAAAACCCACAGTTGAGAAAGGGGAAACAAAGAGGAGGAACAAATGGCCCATCTCAGCATGGAAGGGAGTTACAGACAGGATGTCTCAGACATTAAAAATAAGACATGTTCTTGGGATATTTATTAATGATTTGAAGACCATGTCGAAGAGTAAAGGTGACAAAGTTTGTGTCATGCAAAATTAGGTAGGTGGGTCAAATGGAAAAGCATGAGAAATTACAGAGGATGAAAAAAGGAAGAAAACAGAAAGAGTGGATGAAATTAAACAGACAAGAGAAGAATGATGTGTAGAGGACACTACAAACTAGTCATGCACATGGGAAGGTTTTGAATTTCTTTTAAGCATCCTGAAACACATCAGGCACCAGTACAGACAACTGAAGGAAACTGGCTCCTGACCATACAGAGGAGGTTGAGAAAGAAACCAAGCATCAATATGTATGAAAATGAGCTTAAAAAAAAAAAAACAGTAAAGAAAATACTATAATAATATAATATCCCAATAATGTGATATCCCATTAGCAGACAGAAGGATCTATTTTTGCCTTGGCCATTACATTCAGGTTCACCTTGTCACAAAGGCTAAACAAAGAAACGACTTGTCCAAGGACCCTGCGAGGCTGGGCTTCTTCTGGCTCAGTCCTTCATACTCAGGTTCTGCAGGGGTGGACAAGCACAGTCTCCAGCAGAGTCTTTTCTGATCTGAAGGACAGCTCACTTGTATGTGGGTGTTATCTAGAAGAGATGAGCTCATACCATAGCGTTTCCTGTCAATGGGTCACTACCAGCTGCCTGGTTTGATTAAACTTCTGGGAAGTTAGTGTGTTTGAGACATTTTTGCTTCCAAACAGGTTAGAAATGGCCAGCTGGCTCAAAAGTTACTGGCCACAGTAAAGGCAGAAGGGCACACACTAGCACAGGCGTAGGGATAGCAGTTTTGAAACCGAGCTGAAGAAAGCAACACTAAAAGTTCATTTAAAACAGCCAGAAATGTGAAGGGCGAAGTAAACTATGGCAGAAATACAACACGCTTGGCTATATTGATACAATATATATCAGATAAATTTAATAAATATCTCTCTAGATATATTGTACCGCGAAGGCCAGGTGGATTCTCTGTCTTTCCATGTTACACTATAAAAGCTCTGGCACACATTTTAAACAAGAGTTATGAAATATATTTTATTGCACTATAATTGGGTTTGTTGGGCTTTGACATCTATCTTTACTAAGAATTGACACTTAAAATCAATATTTATTTGGGGCTGACAGTTATTACAGGTTAGAGCTTTTGCTCACTCTCAAGCTTTTGGTCATTTTTAACAGTAGGCAGAGAGGTATCCAAAATCAAGGCTTACTCAGTAAAAATATATATTAAAAGGATAAAATATGTGTTATTAACCTCTGGGAGTCAGTGCTTAGAAGAATTAATAAAAAGGGACATTTAAAATTATTTTTGATTACTGTATTTAAACATAAAGTTATAAGCTACATCAAACCTGTTATGGAAGAGGTAACAACCCCATTGGTAGGTGTAATAGCACCGATACAGAGAGAACAGGAGAAAGACTTGGGGTCAATCACTGAAGAATGAAGGTCACTCAATTCACTTCAGCTGTCTAAAAGTTAGGTATTGAAATGGCTCACTAGTGAGAGAGCCAAACACACATCCGAGGGACCATCCTCTGGAGGTGCCTATGAATCCTACATTTCCTATATAATCCCCTCCATCAGTCTGTTGGTTCAGAGACACAAGCTTCTCTGAAGCACAGTACCTCAAGCAAGGTACTGGGTCTGGTGGGGATGGAGTTAGCTGTCTTCATAGCAGCCTGTGTGGTGCTGTGCTTTGGGTTTGTGTCTAAAACAGTCCTGATAACACACTGACTTGGTTTCTTGGCTATTTTGGCTGTTGCTATTTGGCAATTGCTAGTGGCAATTGGCTATTGCTGAACGCTGCCTGCACAGCATCAAAGCTTTCTCTTTTTCCCACTTGGTCCCCACCTCCTGCAGCAAGTAGGTAAGAGGAGGACAAGAAACTTGAGGAGGATGACACAGCCGTGACAGCTGATCTGAATTGACCAAAGGGATATTGCAAGCCATATAGCGTCATGGTCAGCAATGAAAACTGGGGCAGAGGAAGAAGAAGGAGCATTTTGGACAGACAGTGCTCGGAGACTGTCTGCTTGTGGGGGAGATGGCAAGTGATTGCTTGTGGTTTTCCTTTTCTCTTTCCTTCACCAGTTAAACAAGTTTTCTTGCTTTTCTTGTTCCTGTTGTGTCCCCCCTGCTTTGGGGGCAAGGGTGAGTAAGTAGCTGTGTGGGACCCTGGCTGCTGGAGAGGGTCAGCCCCCCACAGCAGCAGTTACCCCCTAAAATAAATTGCTGCACATATGAAAGGTTAACCAAGCCAAATGTAAGTCTTGAAAAATGGGAGTAAAACAACACTAGAATGCTTACATTTGAATAATCATAGAGAAATGAGGATAGGGTTACATATATTGAGTAGAGATTTCTGCAGAGCACCTCAATAATATTTGGCTGCTCCTAATGACATCTCTATCAGACAGTGCTTTGCCTATCCATCCCACATGCCTAGAACAGATTCCTGTCCAAAGTTATATCTATGAAGCAGTATTTAATGTGCTCGTGAGCAATCCATCTGAGTCCTGTGCCTGTGGCAATATCACAGGAAATGCCAATGCACAGCACAGAAAATGTCAGCTTTCCATGAGGCAAGCAAAGAAATGCTATTCTTTTATGCTATAATATGTTGCCTCATTCAGTTTTCTTGAAGGTAGATATTTCTTGGTTTATGTTTGGCTTGCTGAAGTTTTTGCAGCTGGAGCATAGGCTAACCTGCTGCACAGGGACATGGCACTTGGTGGGTTCAGTGTAATAAGGGAGACTAATGTCCCAGCTTTGATCTGCTATGTGACCACAAGCAAGTCACCTCACCTCTCTGTGCTTCATTTTCTCCTTTCCTTCACCTGCCTGGATTATTAATTTGGATGAAACCTCTTCAGAGAGAGACTGTTTCAGGATTTTCAGACATATGGTAGAGATGGCTGACCTCTCTGATGTTAGGGAGTGAGTGGTTGCTGAGACACACACAGGCAGTGTACTGCAGTGAGTGATGGTGGCTGAAGGTCTGAGAGCTGTTGATCTCCCCATGGTCCTATCTCTCCATGGCTAGATAAATCGGATGTGCAGTTGGGTCCCATGGCAAACTATTGAGGTTTGCCTCCACAGATACTCCTGGTTTTGCTTCCTCCCACAGCCTGGGAATAAGATGACCATCGTGTCCTTGTTACTATTAAATTTTTCACAAGCCACGGGAGCCTCAGGAAAGGCAAGCTGGTGACCATTAGCTTACTAGGGAGCCCTCAGCCCCATCAGATGTACTGCATAATTGTTGCTAGTCATTAATGAAGATGACTGTCAGAGGCACACTTTCCATTTCTGCAGCAAAAAGTTCTGTGAAGTCTGGAAGGAAACAGGGAGGAGGGTCTAGGGGCTGGTGAACTGCTCTTAGCAGAAGACGCTTCAATAAAGGTGAAAAATAACTTCTGTTGATTTCAGACCAAACGGTCCAAAGAGAAGAGGGAGGAGGAAGAGAAGGATTCCAGTGCTGGGAGCAGCCAAGCAGAGCGGTGTGTCCCTGGCACGGGAGGAGGGAAGGACATGCCTTCCGCAGGGATTATGCAGAGCTGCTGGAAGTGAAGCCTGAAAACCGGCAGAACGGAAGCTTGGAAACCGAGCCCTGGACTGAAGCGGGTAATTTACCTTATTTGAAATAAAAACAGCTTAAGTTGAAGGCAGCCGGAAATTCAGCTGACTTGAAGCTGCAAGCAAAATTAGCATAGCACTCTGCAGGTTGAAACATGGGGGAAGCAGAGTGAGGGACTGAGCCTTGACGGCTGGCAGGGGAAGGAAGCTGCTGCTTCTGCAGTCCTATTCAAAATTATCCCTTAAAGCTAAAAAATCATTGCAAGACCAGGCTGGAAGACCATAATAGTGCCTGCTGGCCTTAACTGCACCAAGCAAAAAAAAAAAAAAAAAAAAAAAAAAAAAAGATGACTGCAGCAGAACGATCATTAAAAGGAATGAGGGTATGACTAGCCCCCCAGACTGGTAGAGCACGGTAAATACAAATGACAGACTGAAACATCTTGGCCAGGAGTCTGTCAATGTAAATCAATGTAGCTATGCCACTGACTTCCACAGTGAAGCTGGGCCAGTTTATTCCATTAAGAATCCAGATCTTGAACGCAAGTATGCATAGCCTACATCTGAAAAGTGCACCGTGCTGGGTGGGAGCTGGGGGGAGGGGGGAGGAGAGGGCCACAATCCACTATATCACGTTGAAAGACCAGAGATAGCTCTCATGACTTAGCTTCAGTATCAGAAGTCATCCAATCATAGTGGTAGCCAGGCAGGCTAACTCATCCATGCGAGCTAATGTATCCTACTACTCCTGTTAGACTAATTCCAGTCCCCAAGCTAATTCTTCTAGAGCTAGCTTGTAGAGTTAGCCTGTATAATTCAACACTACACTGCATTGGCAAACCCTTAAGGAGTGTGGCCGCATATGTGTGCAAGAAAGAGAGCACAGTTAAATGATGCTGTACTCACAGGCTTGTGAATATCTGGGAATTTTATTTGCCCATGTACTGACAACCAAAGATCCAGTTCTTTTCCTAATGTTCACAAACCAGCCCCTGTGTCATTAAGTGGCTTAATTCGAAAGACATAGTGATTAATGTAACCAGCTATAATAGGGCACCAGTGATTCTGCTTCTGAGATTTTCCCCTGCGCCTACACTAGCAGCAATAAAGGTAACCTCTCCTTATTGAACAGCAAGTTCTTTCTCAAGCATAGAGATTTTGCACCAGTTTGCCAGGCTGCAAGCCAGTGTCATTGCATGAGAGTAAGATAGTGTTTGTCTGAACAGCATTGTATTCTTACTGCAAAATAATATTTTTCCAAGGCCTGGGGTGGATTTCCTGGAACACAAATACCACAGAAGTCTTACAGAAGTGATCCCTTAAAAAAGGATCCAGAATGCATATTTTCATACAGGCCATGCAGAGCTGTCACTCTGGGGAGCCATCAGTGAGCCATCAGTCACCATTTTATTGAGTTAATCTGAGTTTTGATACAATATCCCAGTGTCTCAGGATCTCTGCTGCATTTACAGGAACAAGCGGCTGGGTGGAATGTGTGATCAGCAAGTTCACCAGTGTTTGCAGTGAAGCATAAACATGAATGAGCCTAGACATGCTTGGAAGCCCAAGAAAGTATTAATAAAACTTGCTCAGTGTTTTTAATGAAGGTGTTTGGAGCAGTAAGATGATAGAAGTCATCTCCAACTCAAGCAGCAAGCACACAGCCATGTTGAGTCAGCTGAGGAGAGCAGTGACAGCAAACACATATTTTCAAAAGGAAGCATTTCTGTGTGATTATCTTCTGTCTCTAAAAAACAGGCCGTAGCTGAAATTTTGAAACAAGCCATGTTCTATATATCATGGATTACACACACATAAAAAGAGCAAAAAATACACAGTGGGCTTTTTTTAAAATCTGTTTTTCCAGAAAGAAATACTGTTGCAGACATAAAAGTTTTTCCAGGCTTGCCCTGGGCACTCCTTGAAATACGTTGTATGGACAATACGCAATCAAACCTCTGGCTGTCTCTAGGAGATATTCATCCTGTCTCTCCTTGGCAAGCTGGGTTTCCTGTCCAGCCCCACTGGATTTATTGCCTCATTGTGGTGGGAAAAAAAAAAAAATCGAGGCTAGTGACAGACCATATATGGGTATGGAACAACCGAGATGAACTAGAAGGGGGGGGTGGAAATAAGTAAAGTGGGTATAATTACAAGTCAATTAAGTATAAATCATTACGGGGATAAGAGGAAAGGAACAGCATGCAGAAACCTGCAAGAAATACAGGTGTTCTCTGACTTTCTCCCTCCACCCTTGCGGATTAGCAGGGTTGAGGAGCAGTGTTCGTACTGTGAAGGATCTTCACATCTGCTGGGTGGGATTTCCAGCCGTCGACGAGCACAAGGTAGATTAATGATGCAGCAGCACCATTAAAGAAAGCAGCGGCAGGAGGCTGAGATCTTTTGGCCGGGTTGGTTTGTGCTTCCATTACTGCCTAGTAACACATAACTCTTTATGAGGGCATAAAATTGCTCTTTACTAATGTTTTTCTCATTCAAAGGTCAGCAAAGCCACAGTGAAAGTTAAAGAGGAGCGCATGGCTCTAATGGGACTGCTGAAAGCAGCCAGCCACCTTTGGAGAAGAGGGACTTCATCTCATATCTCATAAGGGACCAGTGCCTGCTCCTCCATCCACAGCATGGTTGCCACCAGCATGGGCCAGGGGCATGTGTGACAAGCGGGATGGCAGCCAGGGGGGCTGCTTTTGCCAGGGTGCAGGTTTGCAAAGTTTATAAAAAACCACAAGCCCTTTATTCGCACCAGAGTGCAGCCCCAAAAATGACAGTCCAGAGTCAAACCAAGATAACCTAGTCCCATTAGGAGTGGGAAATGGCCTCGGCTTCATTGAAAAGAGTCACAAGCCCAAAAAGGGCTTTTTTCAGAGGCACCATTCCAGTTCTGACTCAAAGGCACAGTGCTCAGGCAGCGTAAAGCAGCGTGGCTCCACAGACAGTTCACACCAAATCAGCTGCTGGCCAGTGTGTTTAAAAAAAAAAAAAAAAAGCCTTCAAATTGTCAGTCAGTCTGTGCTTCATTATTTTCTTCTTACCCGTTTCTAGTGATTCTATACCAGCACCGATCGGCGACAGTGCCATTGAGAATCTGCTGATTCAAATTCCTCCCTCCCCAGCAGAAAGCCAGTGGGAGGAAGGAAGAAAGAAACACAACTCGACATTCTATTTTTCCCCCTTCAAATAAACCCTAAATTGCTTCTTTAATGCACTGGAGGTTTTGAGCAGGGTAGGAAGCTCTGATACAGAATGGGGCTACAATTTCGTTAAAGACGAGCTCTGCAGCAAGCCTGTGAACTCCAATAAATTTGTAACTCTGTTCCCAGTCAGAAACAGAACAATAGCCTCTCCTGTTTAATTGTGGATTGCAGCGAGTGGTTTCGTGCTCAAACCCTCTTGTAATGTAGTCCTCTCCTTTTAATCATCAAAGGTGATCTCTGCCAAAGCAGCTGACAGTTGCATTTGATCAAGTGTAATAGGAACAGTCAGATCTTCCAGGATCCTTGTAGTTACCCATTTTCCATGTGTAATTCCAGTCTATTTCATACAAGTTTAATATGACAACTGTATTACAAAATTAGAGGGAGGATTTGGGGTGAGATGACTCACTGGTTTTTTTTTATTATAAAATCTCATCTCAAAACAAAAGCCATTTTCTATTCCCAGCCCTGCTACTGACCCCCTGTATGACCTTGAACAACCTTTGATGTCTAGATCCCTTCTCCTGCTTTGCCTGTCATTGCTATTTAGCCTGTGAGTTAAGCAGAGCAGGGAGTGTCTGGTTTGGGGTCCTGGTGTAGCACAGAAGAGTGTGCACTTAGAGTTGGTGACATCTGGACATTAACATCACTCGCATATATATTAGTAGGCTTATAAATATTTATATTTATCACAATATATATGTACATAGATATATATAAAAATACTCATTTAAGCATGCTGCAGAGTGCCTTTTTAAATTTGAGAATGAGTACTTTAAGGGTGAGGAATCCCAGTTTTCAAACCAAGTATGAAGACCCCTCCTCCATCCTTCAATACGACTGCACCTCAAATCGATTTGCCAGGAGAACTTCTTTTGGACTTTGCCCTGCCATTTTCGCAGTTCAGTTTACATTGGCCCTGGTAAAGCAAAGCAAAATGTCTGTTTGTGTGTGTGCCAGCTGCCAGCTAGACCCACCAGGGACGCTCAGAGATGTCCACTGCCTGGGTGTAGACCCCATCTACTCTGCAAAGAGTTTTTATTTCATTACACCATAGGTCGGGAGGAGCATCAAATCACTTGCACTTGTGTCAGATGTCAGCATTTGGGAAGGTGGTTGGTGGTGGGGAGGGCGGAAGACAGTCAAAATGAAAATGGTTTGGTTAATTAATTGCAAGCACTGCTTGAAGGACTGGCACGTATATTTAATCAGTTGCCTAGTAACAAACGGTGTATGATGTGAATGCTATCAGCCCGCGGCGTGAGCAAAGGATGGTCCCTTTCTGTTTTTATCAGCCGCCAGCATGCATACTCTGGGCGTTGCACACCCTTGTGCTCAGAAGGGCTGCTCTGCCACCTCACAAAAGCCTCTCGGTGGCAAGGAGTCCCCCCCATTTTGGCTCTGCCATTTCTGCTCCTCCCCCAGACATTTCAGAGGGAAGACTGTCTCTTCTTACAGGGAGTGACCTTTTCAATGGTGAATCAAATGACAAGAAAAATTATCCAGATCTCCCCTCCCCTCCACCCACCTTTTTTTCCTTTATGAAGTTATCTACACACTGGGAATAGAGCACAGGCATTGCTGCTGCTCACGTTCTGTTAGTGACACCGGTGTCACCATTAATGGTATATATCTTCCATAAAATCCTGTGCAGAGAAAACCAGAGAATTGTTGGCTTTGGGACAGAGGCAGAATTAATAAGAAAGTGTGTTTGTTGTTTGGTTGGGCTGTTTTTGCAGTGACCTTAAAAAAAGAAGGGCAATGGATGGATAGATGCTGGATTGCAGCACATAAAACCAGCCCAAGACAAACTGTACGGTTCTGTTTCCTGTAGGTGAAAAAATAACTCATGACCTGACAGGCAACTGAACATTGAGTACTCCTTTGGTGCTAGTTTTAGGAGGGAATTTGACAACAAGAATTTGCTTGTAGTTTTCCACCACCCGTATGCCATTATATTAGCTGGGCCTGATAATGCAAGGACAGAAAAAACGCTCACACCGCCTATCCGTATTGCAATAGAGAAATAAAAAGGGAACATCCATAAAATAAAAGCTCCCATTTATGTTTTAACATGCCATGACAATGTTTGTGTGTCCTTATCAGGGCTTCCTCTCCTCCCTCCCCCTTCTCCATTTGTAAATCCCACTGGATAAAAGACTATATCTTCCATAAAGAATTCCCACCAGAAATCTTTATAAATCCTCCATCAGTGAAATACTCTGCTGTCATGCTGAGCAGAAGCTAATCTAATTAAGACAGGATCTGCTAAATTTAATAGCCTGCTATGAATTTTTACGGACATCTGGTAACTGGAAGGTTGGAACGACTGACACATCAAATACACATTGTCGAAATGACCAGTACCAGTCCGATTATTTTCCCTTTTTCGGTCACTTGTAGCTGATGTAGGATGCAATCACCCCCTCAGGATACACCCACGTGATTCCATCTCAAATTAATGGGGGTTATGGTGCGTACACGTTGGAAATCAGAACTGGGCCCTTGATGCTTCCTCTAATGTTGTGTTTTCCTGATTAATGAAGGATCAGGATATACATGCATTATATTTCATTGTTTACAAATGCTGTAAACGGTATAACATGAGCTGGGGCAGCTATTGGTGCAATTGTCTTCAATATCTGCAAGTTATGAACTCGACTAGCAGCTTTCCTCAGTCAAAGCCTACATCATGGCCTCTGGCTAAGCAGAGTATTCCCAGTGGGGACCAAAGGAGTTCCACCATTTTAACCATCTCTCCCCAGCCCAACGGTGAGCTTTTATCAGGAGAAGGCAGAGTTTGGAGGGTAGGGTTTATTGAGGTTTTTATCCCTTAAGCTTCTAGTATGAAGACAGATTGAAACCCTCTAGTGATCCCCAAGAAATGGTGAACTGAGCTGTTACAAGGCTGGTTCCATCCCATGAGCCATTACTTCGAGAAGGGGGCACATTTAGAGAAATGCACATAATTCTCCCCATCTTCATGAGCCACAGTCTGAGAATGCCCCATTAATGAGCTCCTGGCAATTTGTGGCTTACTAACTCATCAACAAGAAAGTGCATGAACATTATTTCCACCCAGCAGATTCCACTGGTGTTTAGGTCTCCTAGGCACCACTCCGAGCTGCTTATAATAAAACCACAAATACACACACAGAGTTTACACTCATAGTTACGTAATTTTCAGACAGGGCAGACAGCTCACAAGGCACGGCGCCAAACCTTTCAGAATAGACAGTTTACACTTTAAAACATGTATTTCCTTATTTGCTGTCTTGGTAAATAAACCATTTTTCTGAAACTCCCCACATCCCATAATAAAGGACTCGAGTAAGTTCAGCAACACAGTGGGAGTTGTGTCAACCTGATGTGATGAGTTGGCACTTGAAAATTTAATCTCTTTACCATCCACCAGCATTAAATCTGTGTAGTGTGACTTTCAAACACGTGCCAAAGAGCAGGGAAGTTACAGTCCTGGCTTACAGATTACTTAGGCGCTGGCTTCGTGAAATGGGAACAAACACTTCTGGGGCCAAGTGGAGAAAACTGGGCTCCATGTAAATAAAAAAGCCTCGCTAAAGTAATATGGATGTTGGTACAGTTAAGTTGGAATGTTTGTGGTGTGAAGAGACAGGAAATCCAGCTGAAATCACAACTGGTACATGCACAAACCCCATGCACAGGATAGTCTCTGTGACCATCAATGCAAATCAATGTCATGCCAGTGGTGCTGTGTTGACGTTTTTACAGTAAAAAACCACAAAGCTGCTGGTTTTGGAGCTCTGAGGCTTCTCTGCAGCCATGGGTAGACCCTGCCTCCCCAAACAGCAAGGTGGGCACTGCTGTTCCTCTCTGAGGAAAGGGGAAGAATAGCACATCTCCCTCCCCACAGATTAGCAAACTGAGCACCTTTGTTCAGCCATTCCTAGGCACTCATTGCCTGGTGTTATAAAGCTAGGGGGCCTTGCAGTCACAGAGGTGCAAGCCAGGCCCTGGCCTCCCTTCCTCCCATTGCTCCCCACTGCTCCATTCCAAATGTGGACCTCTGCACTCACAGAGGAACAACTTTACTCCACAGTTAGGACATTTCATATGTTCTTGGCAAGACACAGTCTTGACCTGCTATGGATTAACTGTCCAAATGAACAGAAACAGATACAGTCTGCAGAAGGATGTCTATGACTTCGTTACAGAGTGACACTGAATCAATTGTGTGGGCCAGGCTAAGGTTGGTTATTCTTTCTAGGGAAAATGTGAAATTAACTTATTGTGATGTAATGTGATTCCAGAAATGAGGTGTACATCTTGCCTGTAATGGCTTTTGGTTATCAATATCCATGTTTGTTGCTGTTCTCTGTTCAGAAAGAAATGAGAATGTGTAAAGGAGAGTAAAGGTGTGTAGATGTTCATTTTGTTGATGGTAAATAAAATGGAATTTTAAGTAACATCATCAAAGCATTTGCTAAAAAGTAGATGTAGTTATTATAGTTGGAGCTAATTTATACACATTCTAAAAGCCCCTTAAAGGACCTGAAAAAATGCATAATATGAGAAATAAAAAAGTCATGTTCATAGCATGTAGTTCATCTTAAAATTTATGATAAATGATGATGACCTGCTTTATCAATGATAGACCACACAGTAAGGGGTTTTGTTGCTTCTTAAAAAACTTAGATATGGGTTAGCATTTACAGACATTTTCAGAAGTTCTTGGGAGGGAGGGAGGGAGGGAGGAAGGAAGGAAGGAAGGAAGGAAGGAAGGAAGGAAGGAAGGAAGGAAAATTGGGAAAATTTGTTAGAACATCTAGACAATTTAGTTCCCAGCTATGTTTCATGAAGATGAAGTGGAAATTGGAATTTTAAGTCAGTAGGTATTTGTTCTTATTTACTTCTTTGGACCTTCCATTCAATCTTTTAAGAATCAAACTGCTGCTTCACAGCCACCTAATTTAGAAGATGTGCATATTTCTAAAGGAAACACACCATTATGCTGAGACAGTGCCATCATTCTTTATGTTTTCCAGAGTGACAGGAACTGAACACTATGGCTAGTGGAGAGCAGAATTGAACACCCACATGCCCAGTCAGTGCCATAGACACCAATGGCTGCCTATTTTGTGATATTTTTCTGCTTCTCTGAAAATGAGGCAACAAGTCAGTCTGGATTTAACCAAGCTGTTTTCAAGATGTAGTCATCTCCAGGAGAAGTTCCTGGCAGTGAGAGACACAAAAGGGACATGTCACCTGGCCTGCTTAGGAGCTCACCTCTTGTCAGCCAAGATGTCTTATGTAGCAAAGTGTTTTCTATGTGATTTCTGGTTTGCTTCTAGCTAGCTCAGATGGTTCCTCAGGGAGTTGGTTTTGTAAAGATTTTTCCCTGTAGGTACCATATTTCCTGCAGCCAGTTTATGGAAACACTGCAGGGCCAGCCCTAGTGAGGTACATGGAAGCTGGGTGCTGTGCCTGTTGTGGCAATGTCACAGTGCTCCTGGATTTCAAACCGTGGGTACAACTTTACCTATTTGTCATTTTGTGGGAACCTCTAATTGCTCAGTAGTCATACACTTCAAATCTCTTCGACTCAGGGGGCAAGTGAGAGACACCCAGGAGCTATTCCCACCAGCCACATTCACCCAAGCTTCTCATGCCTAACTCTCCCCAACACAAGCCCTTGCCTCCACATGGGAAAATCTCAGGATCTCCTATGCTAAACATATGCACAGTATTTACATGTGTGCTCCATTCTCAACATCCATATGAAAAACAAGATCATGCTCTGGTCTTCACTGGTAAAGATGTTGACTGTAAAAATGCAAACTATGAAGCATTGCAAATTTAATCACATGGTGGCCAAATCATTTAATAGGTGCAACTAGAATATCTAACAGATACAAAAGTTTTACTTGTAAAACATCTAAGTAAGTCAGATGCAAGAGAGAATTTCTAGATGCCTTGCCTTCAAAAATTCTGTCTGGGTGGACTATAATGTTAAATAGCTCTTTCCACTGATGGGTAAAACAATCCTCTAAAATATATTCTCTTGGCTAGCTACTAAAACTCAGAATTATATTCTTTTTACATTAGATTTTGTTTGCACATTTGTGCATCAAAAGGTGGACGTTAGTGACCTTTCCAGAGGTTTTCGTTTCCTCAGACCAGCAAGTAAGAGATATCAAGTAGGCAGTTTCTCAGTATGCTCACAGCTGGATGGGCTGAGTAAACAATTCTGCAGGGCTTCGTGTCCAGATTAATAGCAACATACTACAAGTGTTCATTTACAGAGTGTATAAACCCCATAAGTTAAAAGCGAGCGTGGTACCAAGAATCCTCATGGAAGCCTGAACAGGCCACAGGTGATAGCTGCTACTCCAGACTGTGCCTGTTCCTACACATCCAGGATATCAGACCTGCTGCTGTAGTAATACCAAGCATTGATTTTCTCCAACCTGAGAGCTGTCAGCTTACACAGGCATTTATCTTGACACCACCCAGTGCTGCCCAGTGAGGAGCCTCACAAGATTGCTCCTTCCACCCCACCGGTGGTTTAGAAAAGCATAGTGATCAAAGGAAGGTTAAAAATTGTGTGTGGGAGACACAGCTTGTGCTAACAGCATGCGAGACTTATCTCACCCCAGAGTGTAGGAGCTCATTTCATCACCCTGGTGCCTCCCCAGACTCCAGCACAAAATGATTTGACAAAACTCTCCCTGCAGTCCATCCCATCTTACTGCACACACAAGTCTGCAGGGGTGAAACCTGCTTCACTCCACACTGCACATAAAAGCCTATTTACACACACATACTTGTTTGTTTGCCTACAGACCTTTTTGTGGGCACATGTACCTCAGGGTGGGCCAGTACATCACCCTGGAGCACCTAAGGAGAGAGCACAGTGGCCATGAACAGTATTTCACAGGAGGGATGAGCAGCCTGGCTGGAAAGCCCCACCAACAGATCTGCCTTTCTCCTGGGAGCAGCTCAAGTTGCTCTGTCCTGGGCTGGGTAAGTATGTCCTCATCAGCTTGTAGTGGGACTGTAGCCCAATGAGCTACTTTCTTAGCTTTATGAACAAATTATCTTCAGAAACCTGTATTCTCTTGGCCTGTTCTGGGCCATTTTCTATCACAAAAGGGATACAGTTCACTGATGTGTAAAGCAGGGTATAATACACATCAAGAGGCACCATATAGCAAGAGATAGACATAAGAAATCAACATGTCCTCTTCCTTTTCTGATGGGCATTAACCAGAAAATCTTCCAGAACTCTGTGGGATCACTATGCAGACATAGGGAGCCATTTCCCTCCAGCTAGCACCTCATCCTCCCATGCAAGGACTCACCCCTTTTCCAGGTTAGCAGCTGAGGGAAGACGAGAACTTAGGCAGAGCTGAAGCAAGGTGAGAAAGCTCCAAGCCACCAAAGCCCCTCCACTTCTTCCCTTTCCCTCCACTGGGTCTCTCCCTCATTTGAAGTGACACCCAAGCCCACGTGCATTAGCCATTTCCCATGTTTGTCGCTTTTTCTGCTTTGTCTGTGTTTGAACTCTGCTCCATATTAGCCCAGAGACCTAAAGGGCAACCTGTCCCAAGTTTCTCAGACCTTTATTCTAGGCTAGGAGTTTACAAAAGTGAAAGAAAATTTAATCCAAGGTTTGTATGTTGCCTCAATAGCCAGAAATATTTCTTTATTAGTTCAGCAAATGAAGGTAAATCTCAGCATGTGCTATTTATGCTACCCTTGCACTTGAGACTATGGGTTGGGGCAGCCTGCCCTGTCAGTCTGATGCTGGAAAGTGTACAGCTGCCACCATAGTGCCAGGGAAAGAAGCACCCTACAGATGCTGTTAGAGGAACAGTATCACTGAGATACAGGGCAGGAGCTCTGAGTTCAGAAATAACCATGAATCCTGATAGAAAAAGTTACATACAGGCAGGCCGATGTGAAGAGCTCCAGCCAGAAGTTGCACCTGCACACTAGTTAGTGCATTAAACACTGCTTTCATCTGCATAGGAGCTCGCAGATGTGTTGGCTTCAGTGTCCCTGAGTGGAGTCAAAAGCCTTTGAAGTTCCGTTGTGTTGAAGAACAGCTGCAGCAAAGTGCAGCTTAAAGCCCAAGCCTACCTAAACCAGTCAGGGCTTATATCTGGTAATGTCAGCTCCAGGTGGCCCACAGTGGGATTTAGGAGTTTGCCCTGCTTACACAGCAAGGAAGATGGTGGAGCTGGCACTGGCTACACATAACAGGTAGAGCAGCATAGCTAACCCACCATAAACAATCCAGGTTTATAAACCCACTGAAGACTAAAAGATATTGTAGATTTTATGTAAAATTGTTAAGCGTAGTTGCCAACTCAAAAACTCTAGGTCTACCTTGTCACTAGTTGGGGTTTCCCAGTATGGTAGTCAGCATATATCCATGTCCTGCACTACACAAACATGGCATCACAGCAGTAAGGACAATTCCAGCAGTAGGAAGAGAGAATGAGGCCAGGGTTAGTCAATACACATGGTCACAGTCATGAAGGGGAACCCAAGGGCAATTGCAAACAGCTAAATTCAAATAAGAAAGGAGATCCTACTTCCCAATGCAAAAAGGTCCAAAATTAGGTCAGGAAGAGCAAGCCCCAGCCTAATATCGATAGCGTCCCCTAATCTAGACAAACCTCTGCGTGTTTCCTTTCAAGTCATCCGCTTTACTCCCTCAGGACTCAGGGTTTGGCTTCATAGCTGCTATTTTCTACATCAGATATAAAATGCAAATGCATGGGAAGGCACAACAAAGTTTGAAACTGGCCCAGAAGGATGCTACAAAAATGGAGAATTCCTTGACTCTGTCTGATGAAAGGGAAGGAATCAGTAATGCTGAACGTAGGCTTAGTAGATAAACACTGTGTTAAATAAGCATATCCATCCTTAGCCCCTAAGCTAACAAAGCACAGAAGCACATGCAAAATCAGAAATGTTTGAGTAGTCCTATTTATTTCAATGGAATTACTCCCATGCTTAAAGTTATGCACATGTTTAAATGCTCTGTTGTACTCCAGTCTTAAAAAGCAGTCCCTTTTTCATATCCTGTGAGTTGTCTATAATTTTGGCATGGATGTTCCAAGGGTAAACATTAATTTTTTGATTATTACAAATAAGCAACTGAAACCGAGTGACTGTTTATTGGATGAGGATAGTTGCATACAGAGGTATGGTAAATGACTCAATGTCCAGATGGAGATCGGTGACAAGTGTTGTCCCTCAGGGATGCATACTGGAAACAATACTGTCCAATATCTCCATCAATGACAGAGACAGTGGGATCAGCTGCACCCTCAGCAAGCTTACAGATGACACCGAGCTGAGTAGTGTGGTTGACACACCGAAGGAATGATATGCCATTCAGAGGGACCAGTCCTGCCAAGAAGGACTTGGGGCACTGGAGGATGAAAAGCTGGACATGAGTCAGCAATGTATGTTCACAGCCCAGAAAGCCAACTGTGCTCATGGGGTGCATCAAAAGAAGTGTGACCAGCAAGATGAGGGAGGTGATTCTGCCCCTCTATTTCATTCTCATGAGATACCACCTGGAGTACTGCATCCAGCTCTGGAGCCTTCAGCACAGGAAAGACATGGACCTGTTGGAGCAGGTCCAGAGGATGCAACAAAGATGATCAGAGGGCTGGAGCACCTTTCCTATGAGGACAGGCTGAGAGAGTTGGAGTTCAGCCTGGAGAAGAGATGCCTCTAGGGAGACATTATTGTGGTCTTTCAATACTTAAAGGGGGTCTGCAGGAAAGGTGGGGCAAATATCTTAGCAGGGCATGTTGTGATAGGACAGGGGATAACGGCTTCAAACTGAAATAGGGAAGATTTAGACTAGATACAAGGAAGAAGTTTCTTACAATGAGAGTGAAACACTGGCCCAGGTTGCCCAGAGAGGTGGCAGATGCCCTATTCCTGGAAACATTCAAGGTTGGGTTGGACGGGGCTCTGAGCAACTGATCTAGCTGCTTATTGCAGGGGAGGTTGGATAGGTGACCTTTAAAAGTCGTTTCCAACCCAGACTATTCCATGATTTTATTATTCCATTAATAGTATTGCAAGGGAAAAGATGGGTCACCCATTGCATGAAATAATTGCAATGAGATTGTAATCCCTCAACTATGCTGTCTTGAATCTTTGAATTTGCTTTTCTTGATTAACATAAATACTCCTTTCTACTCATATGGTTAAAAAAAAAAAAAAAGCCACACCATGAATAATTTTGCTTTCATTTCATTTAAATACTTCTACTAATGTTAAACCCCCAAAGCAGTTCTCCCAAAAGAGTAGGAAATGAGATCCACATTGTTGCCTAAAAGCCAGGGTTGTCTGCAGCTCCAAATGAGCACAACAATTCCTATCCAAAGCCTTTTCATCCTTGTATCTCTAATCTATTTGTTGATCCACACCAAAGGAATGGAACATGGGTACGTAAAGCTCTTCCTATGTATGGTGTGCAGGACTTTTCCTTGTTTCATGGGCATGCCCGGTGGAGCTATACTGAAATAATGAATGTTTTAAATTGGTTGAGATCTTGTAACAGAAAATGCACAAGATTTGTTGTAATCACTCAGACTTCTTTTATGTTTATTTACAAAGCCTTTATAACCTGGGATGATGCAACCCCAATAGCTCGCAAGTATTAATATCAGTTTACTATGGGCTGAATAGAAGCTTTGAAGACCAGCACAACACGAAAACTGGAAGTTTATAATGGGCTGCTGCAAGCTAAAGCAGTTGATAGGAAGAGTACCATAGCCACTGTGCTTGAAAACTCCACAACATATTGAGCACAAAGAGCCAAACTTCCTTTCCTCTTTGGAGGTCGCCTCCAGGATTTACCCTGACACTTGCTGAACAGACTGCATGAAAGAGATGTCTTGTCTTGTTCTGCTGGTTATCATTCTTGCTTTTTTTTTCCCTCAAAACGATTTCAGCAAAGACCATAAGCTTGTGACAGAGTGAATTTGTGATCTTATCCAATCATCTGGGCTGTTTGCAAAACTTCAGTAGGTGGCAGCGTTTTGTTGATAAATGTTTTGTTATCCAAGTGATCTCATTTAGTGCAACTGTTGCAATATTAATAAACTGAACTTATGATTGCATTTGCCAGGACTGAAAATATTGCCATCCTATCTGGCATTTGCTCTTATCCGAACTGACAACAACATCCATTGTATTTATAAAAGGGGAAAGTCTCTGTGTTTGTACATGTCAGGGGCAGAGGGGAAAGGGAGAACTAAGAGAGAAGCAAAGGCAGATTACGATTAAAACACTTGTTTTGTGTTGACCACCTGACTTGTGATTGTAATAGATGAGCTTTCTGTCAATTCTGTTCAATTGCCACTCATGGCTCAAAATTATGGTTAGTAGGTTATTCCCTCACCTTAACTCACCAGTTCATATCAAGCCAATGTTGACAGCATCTGAAAGTTGTTACCACTTGATAACTGTTTGGTGATCTACATTCCCTTCCTACTGCATAGGTCAGCATGTCAGGAAAAAATCTTATCACAATTGCTGTTTGAGAAACCTAGATTATAAAAGACACCAAGACTCAGCCCAAGAAAGAGTCCAGTAAGGATGAAGAGGTTAAGTGCTACTTTACTGTCCTATTAGAAAAAAATCATTGGAGGTAATTCTTTTATACAGTCTCTGTATATATATATATATATATATATGTACGTGCATATGATTCCTGGTTATTAATAGAAATACATAATTATTTTTATAGTTAGGTTTCTATGTAAATATATATCCAGCTTTGCCTCTTAAGAAAATAATTCACTTCTTAGTCCAAAGTCAAATGCTTTATTTTAAACATAAAGAAAAACTTGTGCATAAGAGGACTGTCCTCACAGTCACCCACCTAACCCACCTAACCTCAGTTACCTGAGGTTAAAAAATAAAAATTAAAGTCTCTGACCCAGTTGCACTTCCAGAAAAGAAGATCAAAGTCATTGGTTTTATTACAGGTCCTTTAGATTAAAACTGACTTAAATACACTATGCTTTGGGCTAAATCCCACTACCATTAAGATCTATTACAAAAGTCTGACTTAAACAGAAATTGGATCGGGCCTCTAAAGAACACATTTGGACTAATATAAATCCTCTAGAAATTAGATGTGATAGATAGAGCAAAGGTGCCGAAAGAGGACTTATGACCAGATTTGCATATATGGACATAATTTTTATTATTCAGGAAATTCCCTAAGATTGAGCAATCAAGAAGGGAAAGACAGAATCAATGTTGCCAAATATTGAGGTGATTTAGACCTTGCAGAGGAAATTGCATGAAGATTAAAAGGTCTTTCAGCCTTATGAATGAAAGAGAATTGGGAAGAAGAAAGAGACAGCTATGCTGTGATAATGGCATTGAGATCAAACATAATTTAGGTATGGCTCAAAGCCTACATAAATACTTGCTCTCAACTTTCAGTACAGTTTCCACTGTTGAACCTAGGGACAAAAGTACAAATGACAACATGGGACTAAAATGTTAAAATAAAATTACACATATAAGGTAGAAGTGAAACTCTGATGGCATTAAGAGCAGATGTTTGCTTCCCACCATTATTTCACTGGCAGGGTCCAAGAAGTCCTTACTTATCCCAGACCATAGTCATCAGACCTGTTCCCCAACTGGCACTCAAAAAGTTATCAGGGTTTTAAATACTTAAGCCAGCTCTGGAGTGAGAGTGAATGATGGTACCTCTATAAAGGGAAAATCAAATGTGAACAACTGAAACAGTAGCTGCTAAAAGGCCTGACTAAAATCAGACAGACTCATCCTTCCCACCTGTGAGGGAAGGCAAACACCAGACCAGTGTTGGAACTGAGATGCCCATTTAGGTGAAAATGTTTAGAACTTAATCATTGGGTCTGGTTGTCACTGAAACCAAAGGTGAACCAGGGACTTACAAAGGGGTCAGAATTTCACCCCAAGTGTTTCACTGCAAGGTGGTGAATTTGTTACTTCCAATAGACACCTGAAAAAGGATGTCAGTGTGAAATCATGTGTTTATACCAATCCAGACTAAGCCTAAGTAGAGCAGAAATTTCCAAGAGACATCTGATGGCACCTAATCAAAGGAGGGTTGACACTATGCCTGAGATGTAGGCACAATCTCTTGTGGCCACAGATAGCTGTGGTGATGCCAGCCTCCATCAGCCACTCACTACACTTCTCTCTACCTGTCACAAAGCTGTGTTCTTCCCTGTCTTCAAATCTGACCTTAAAAATGCTTCCCCTCAAAGGAAGCTTGGCAGTCCTTTGGCACTGCCACCTGAAGACACATGCCCATTGTCACTGGAGGTGGGAATGGAGGAAACACAGCATTCATATTGCTTAATTTTAAGCATCCAACTTTAAGTCACCATGTCAGCAACCTGATTTCTCTGTTTAATCCCTGAAGAGAGAGACAAGATCTTTTGAGAATGATCAGGAGGGCTCTGAACTATCCCCACAAGAGTCTGACTGCAAGATACTTATTACATTGGCATATAAATTAGTTCCCCAAAGTTAACCCCAATGAACATTCCCACATTAACACCTTGCATCCTTCGTCTGTCAGTATTTACTTTTACTTCAATGGTAAGCTCTTTGGGACAGGGACCACCTTTTGGTCCCATATTGGTTTGGCATCTAATCCTATTAGGTGCTAGACCATGCCAAGAGGTAAGGAGGTGTGTACCTGCTTCCAACCCACCTCATTCACAGATAGCCCTGTTAGGTTCTAGATATCAGATGGTTTCTCACAAGCCCTGAGACCACAACCTCTCACCAGGCACAGAAGGACATAAGTTGACTACCACCAGAAGCCAAGTTTTTCTGTTACCCCAACTGTTCCTGAACCCTCAGCATTGTGGTGTCATTAATGATAATACATAACAGTAAGCTAGGACAGAAGTAGGACTCCTCTAGCTGCTCTCAAAACTATGTTTTATGACTGGGTTGACAAGCTTCACCCAAGTCCCTTGGGACCCTTGGTCTATGAGGAGAGATTGTGGGGCTGTAGCATTAAATGTAAAGGAGCACATACAGAAAAAAAAGCTATAATCTGAGATAAGAAAGGATTTTGTAGCTGCTGAGCCAGAAATAATGATGAAATGCAAAGAAGCAGCAGACACCTCAGCATAGAGGCCAGAAAGCTAAAAGACAGAGAATGAGACTCAAAGCAAAGTAATTGGAGGATATGATGTAAGCATACATTGTATTCAAAGGGATATAAACCTAGAAATTCCTATAGACATGAAGCAGCCCAGTGATAGAAAAGAAGTGATCATGTTAATAATGATGGAATATGCAATAACAGGTTTGGATTCCCAATCTGCAAGGCACTTAGGCTTGTGATTATTTGTATTGAAATCAATGGAAATGTTTATGTTCAAGTGCCTTGTTTCAATTAAAATGTCTCATTTTCATGATATAAGGATGAAGGCGATCAGTTGAAGCTGAGGTGGAGAAGGTAGATTGTTAACCAGCCTAGTTCAACAGATCCTTGTTGCACAGACGCATTGCAGGTGCTGTGAAAAGGGATTTCTTCTTCATGAAGGCATTTGGATGGCCATTGGTATTTATTTGCCTCCATTAGTTGGAGACTTAATATTCAGTATCCACACTTTGAGATTGAAATGCTTTCTATTTGCAACAAGATGATTACTTGTGTAAATATGTACGTATGAATACAGATGTTAGCATTCACATAGGCTTCAGAGAAGAACACAGCACTTAAATAAAAAATTTTGGCCTGAGTGAGAAAGCATGTGGTATCCATAGCTGGCCCCTAAAAAATATGCAGCCAGGTCAGACCTCTTCAAGGTGGAGGAACCTGCAGCACTTGCTGTGCATTGGAGTAAAAATAAGGTATTCCCAGTTTGCTCTGATTCAGTGCTTTTGCTAACTGCAGCTTTAATCATAGCTGGATGAAAGGATTAGTGCTTACTATACCACATGGCTGCTGGAGTCTGAGCAGAGGCCAGTGCCCTGGTTAGCTGTCTTTCCTATGATCTTCCCAAGAGCCTTGGAGATTTCCCACTGTCTTGCTTGCACAAGGAGGAAAAGGTTGCCTCTATTTCATTTCACCCACACCTGTAACAGTAGGCAAAGCCTGAGGCAGGTGAAGCCAAGGCAGGGCCTGGCTACCTTGTTCAGTGTACAAAGGCAGCCACCTGGAAGAAACCAACATACACTTTTGAAATAGAGGGCTAACCTCAGCTGCAGTAGCATAAAATGAGATTAGCTCCACGGAAGCTGGAGTTATCACCATCTCGCAGCGGTGATGCAGTTCTGAGCCTGGCCCACAATGCTGTGAGTACCCAAGCTAAGTTCTATCCCTGTATCAGTGTATGAATACTGAAAAGATTTTACAAAGCTTCTAAATAACAGAAGGGCAAAGAGTGCTAAGCAAAGAGTGCTAAGAGATAAGCAGGAACATAAGAGTTTGTCACTTAGTCTTCATTTTGAAATGTCTAATCCAGGTCATGAAGGACCAGGCTAAAACTCACACGCATCTTAAGTACGCAATGCCCTAAGGTGTGTGTCAACAATACATAAGTGCTTACTGACTAATCTCTTGAAAAGGAATGGAGGTTGAGGAAAGCTGTGTGGCTCAGAGAGAGAAATGCAAATGCAGATCGACCCCGTAATGAAAAACCTTCTTATTAAACTGTGTTTTATCTTGGAGCAGTCCTTCTTTTCGGAACACATCCAAGCAGAGATAAAGGCATCTTACCATACTCATTAAACTGTGCATGGTTTGATGCAATCAGACTCAGATCATTTGCATATGGATCAGTTTAATCTAGTTCTTCCTGTCTTGCACCTATTGTTAATCATGCTTAGACTCCCTCCCCCCTTCCTAATACTCATTCCCCCTCCTCCTCCATTCCTTTGATTCAAGTAGATAAATGAATAGGCATAAGGACATCAACATCTTTCTGAGTGATCATCTGCCTTGTATGCTCAGAATGTCCCGTGTTTTGCTGATTATGTCCTGGTTGGCATCCCATATGTTCTTGATAGTCTCTGTCTTTGCTGATTTAGGAAGACTGAGAAAGACACAGGAAGAATATTGACTCAGGCTATAAACCCCAGCTTAGGTTTAGCTCTAGCTACAAATTAAGTGAGATTTGTGTTTTCAACTTATTCAGCATCATTAGAAAATATCTCTCCAAGCAGCACGATAAACTGAACAAAGCAGCTCCTTTTCTTTCACGAGCTGAGTATTATTTCTGCATTTATCCAGCAGTGGTGATAGCTGCTTTTACATAATCAATCTACAGTGATAGGGCAACCTGGTTTTTTGCACAAGTAGATATTTTTGTCTCTTAGGGGCAATACTATTTGGGTCTTTCAACAGCAGTGCTAGAGCTCTGTAAGACTTTCCCTCTGAATGGATGAGTTTGTGCTGCTTTTTTCAGAGAATAATTACAACCACAGGTTGAATGACTTTGCCCCAGATTTATTGTCATAAATCCCCAACCTTAGCTTTGTTTTTTTACTGTAAGGTTTTTGTTTCATAGTTCAGAATACTCTGTCCAGCAGCATCATGATTATGGCCTTGGGGAGGTAATAGGCTTTATGATTGTGAGAGGAATGTAAGAGAGCAACAGATTGGGCAGTTTACACAAAATGCCTGGCGTGGTGATTTTTCCACTCAAGGCCGATGCTGTGCAAGTCTGTGGAGGAGATGTTCATGCACTTATATTAAAAACAGGATTGTTATTTTCAGTCCTTATGTTGTATTCTGTCCACAGCTTTTATATAAAGCCAGTTTTTCACACAACCAAACTAAATAGGTCGTGTTTGACTGTCTTTCTGCAACTAGAATAATATGTCCTCTGAAAAATGAAGGTTAAGATCCCAGGAGGATCTGCCTTTCAGCAGCATAGTTTTTTCTTTGGTGTTAGGACAGTGACAGAAGTGGGGTTGGATCCGGTATTTATTCAACTAACATCACACAAAGTGAGCCTGACTTTTCGTTTGTAGCAATGGTGACCTACCTGGGTGAATTCCCCCAGTAATCACCCTGGAAGGGATTTTGTCATAGGCAGAAAGAGGGTGTAAACAGTGCAGGGGCTGAGGGTGGGGGTGGAGGAGAGCATCCAGATTTGATGTTCTCCAGCATAGCTCCCCAGGTGGTGTGTGTATGTATTGTGATTAAGACTACTTTGATCACAGCAATACATCCCTGATGGTCCTTCCATTCTGTAGTGCAGGAGAAAGTATCTGAGATCTCAGCAAAATGGGACAGCTGTAGACAGCTAATAGAGATGAACATACACGTTTCATGCATTAATATTCAAATTTATTTCTGCTGATTATATTTCAGTTTAGGACGATGCATTATTTATATTGTAAGTCCTTTTATAGTACTTTGTGAGTAAGGAAGTCACAGCTCATGAAGTGGAGAAAATGAGCACTCCTTAGCAAGGGGCAGTCTCTGCAGTGTCTTCATAGCATTTAGCACATTGGGCTGTGAGCTTACCAAGAACCTTTGGACATTGCTTTAATTCCAGACAATATGAGAAACAAGACTAAATCTCTGACAGCTTTTTCCACAGGACATCGAGAACCTCATTAACTCTGCCTGCTTTGTTGGAAACAGGAAGGAATTAAAAATTCATGCTAAAATTGTTAACTGAAAAATTTTAAACCTCTTGGGGGAGAAAAAGAAGTTACATAAAATTTTATTTCCTGAGAAGGACTAAGGAGCAGGTCAGCAGGGTTTTAGACAAATTTGATGCAGTTCTCCTTGCTAAAATTTATGCTTGAAACTACAACAACCTGACATTTTTTCCCTTGTTTGAAGCACAAGAAAGGTTCCTTTTACAGAACTTGGGGATTTCAGCTGGCTGAATACAATGATTCACTGTCAGCAAGAATGTAAAGATGACTGTGGCTCCACTAAGCCTTTTTCTGCTGCTAAGGTGGCACTTTTAGATTCCTTGTCATGACATAAGAGAGAACAGCATTGGAAAGCATGCACTGAAAGAGACTGATCTAACAGCCTTCAGAACTGTGTTTGCTAATTTGGAGTAATTGATTTTTCTCAATCTTCATGTTCCTTTAATATAATTTATTTTCAGTATTTGGTGGGGTATTTTTTTGAGAGGAGAGGCAAGGAGAGGAGAGTAAGTGAATTTCCATCCTCTGGCACAATATTAAAGAAGCAACATCCCACCTAGCTTCCATCCCCGGAGCTAGGTGGGGTGTCTGGAAGAAGTACACTGTTATCCCTCTGTAAGATGGGTACTGGACAGAAAAGAAGCATATAAGGGTGCCAATGAGCTTCACAGGTATTTGGTAAAAAGAGAGAAAGGCTAAGACTGGAGTACCTTGAGCTTGCTTTAAATTTTTATGGGAGTACATGTATGTTCATAGGTGCAGACTAACTTGTGCCCCTTTCTCTTCTAGTCTGTCCCACACCTGCTCTCTGATAGTTGGAGCTTGTTCCTCTGCTTTGCAGACAGCCGAATCTCTCATCCAGCTCCATTAAACATTGGCCCTTCCTTCATCCCATTTGATGCCAGGACACTAGGATCAGGTACAGCAATGGGACTGCTATTTGTACTCCGTTCCTGTGTTCGGAGTTACATCAGCTTCTGGAACTAAGCAAACCATGATATAGCCTGCTCAGGGCAAATGGCATCTCTGGGCAATCATTACACAGTATGAGCAAAAAAGGACAGTTTTCAAAGGTGTTTAGCTAAACTGGACCATAGTTTTACAATGATGACTAAAGAAAATACATCTGGTACCCCTTCATACCCTAGCAAATTCAGAGCTTTCCTTCAGAGAGTGGAGGGCCATTTGATAAACTGCAGCCTGTGTACTGCAGGCACAGGCTAAAGGAGGGCAAGTGAGTGGAGTTGGAGCTGGGAAAAGTGAAGCAATATTAATATCACCTCTATATCTAACAGCTGTCATGTGCACATGAATACCAGCTATCAACATGGAGTACTCGCAATCGCCTTTGCTTTTCTGCACGTTAAATTCATGATCCATACATGCAGGGAGAGAAAAAGCAAGTGTAAATATTCAGCCAGCAAATAAGTAAGGATTATATGAGAAACTGTTTTGTTATTCTTTCCTTTTGTTTTTTATTCCTGCCACATGCTCTCTGTTCTTAGAAAGTCTGAGAATTCATTCTTATTAATGACCTTCATGCTAGAATTAAAATATGGCCTGATTGGGTTTTTTCTGCCAGGGAAGTACCTTGAGGCCATAACATCACTGTATGTTGTGATATAAAGGTTTATAAGCATCTGTCTTAAAAAAACTCCATCACTTCCAACAAACTCTGCAAGCCCTGTTTCTCTTCCCATTGAAAATTTACCAGCAAATTCAAACAAACTGATTTTTTCACAGTATGTAAATGGTCAGAGAAAACTTTACTCAACTAGCACAGCTATAGTATAAAGCGGGATTGAGATGAAAAAGATCTCTTTTAATGTTCCCTGCCATGTATCAATTAACTACGGGAGTCTGAATCTCATTACTGAATGGGCAGCCTTTATAATCATCGTTCATTGAATACAGACTAAATGGTTTGACAATAATAATCATCCTTCTTACTCTTACCTTTACAGGGGTACTACTGTGCATTGCACTTAACAAAAGTCACATATAATACCCACTATTTAAGCACAGGTATCTATTTAGCCTGTCTTAATTCTTAGCGTCAAAGCATTTCACAGATGTGTAGCTAGTGATAGTGCTTTTCCTTCTTCTTCTTCTTCTTCTTCTTCGTCGTCTTCTTCTTCTTCTTCTTCTCCTTCTCCTTCTTCTTCCTTCAATCTACAGGTGCTGGACATAGGCTTCAGTGCACATTTTGTGGGTTTAACACTGCATTCCTCATGTGCCTCTGAGGCTTCCTCTCACCCCAGCTATGTTAGGTCAAGGAGATGTAGGGTTGTGACAGAGCAACCTGAGTTTCTCAGAGCCAAGAGCCTCCCTGCTGGACTGTGCTCAGCTGGGGCCGGGGCAATGGTGAGAGCCCCACTACCCTGGGAGGAACAGGGACCAACTAGAGCAGCCAGTGGTATGGGAATGGGGCAGCAGGCTGCCAAACCCATCCCAGGTTGTGAAGCATGTGCAGTTACTTCTGCAGAAGAAGTAGTTTTGCCAGAGCTGTAATAAGCAAATGCTATCAGTTTATTTAAAAGGACATCCCAGGTAATCAACAAATTCAGAACCTAGCCAAGATCTCTGATTGAACATTTAGTCAGTACCATTAGAAGAAAAAAAGGTGTGGAAAGGGTCTCCTTCCTCACTGACCCATTTATTGAAATAATGGGTAGAGGCATTATGTAAAGCACTTCACAAATCGATCCAGTACTTGTATTGAACCAACTTGGTTCCTCTTTCAAACTGAGATTTACATGCTCAGAGGTATTTACTATCTCTGGTTTAGATTCATATTCATGAAAAGCAGATATAGTGATCAATACCTTACAATTCTTTATCAGAAATACTTTGTGGAAGACATCCCATACAACATTTGCCTTTCCATAGCTATATAGTATCACATACTCATAGTAAACTGTCTAGTGCACAGATGTTTTTCTTCCCCTCTGTCATTTCTAACTAATAAACTCCTATATAACAAATTTTCTCTGTTACTTCTAAAGTAAATGATCCTTCTTTTTGTGCTATAAATTTCATCCTATTTCTTTCTGCCATACCACCAAAGTCTTCAGCTTCTTCTATACTATCACTAAACCTTATCTGTGTTCACAATATCCTTCAGCCTCATGCCAGCAACAAAATACATTGGCACACCTTTACTTTCTCTGCCAGGATCATTAATAAAAATAAGACTGTTCCCCAATCCTCATCCTTCCTCCTGTAAAAAGTCATGGACTATGGCACTTACAAAGATGGCAACAATTATGATGTCTTTGGCGAGGGAGATTGACTCATCCTACCTGTAAGCAGACATCATCTTCCGGGTCAGTTAAATGAGAAGCCGTGTAAGTTCCAACTATAAAATTTATTCCTTGTTTCTCTGATGTGCTGAACTCCTGAAGGAAACGGGAGTCTGGCCACAGCACATCAGCCAAATCTTGTAAACTTCAGAGTGCCTTCTTATCGTGGAGCTGTAAATGAAGGTAATAGTGTTTATCCATGTGCATAAATGTGCTAGAGATAAATAGGCAAAGAACTCTGGACTACACAGGGTGCATTTCACTGGCCATTGATTTCCAGTGTGTACATCTGCAACTGCAGTGAATAATGAACAGTTTGTCCTACCAGTGTCCACACTTTCTTCTCAAGCTCTTTGAAGAGTGGGCTTGCATTTGAAAGTCATAGACAGAGCCCTGTGCCCTCGTGCAGCTTGAAGTTAATGCTTGCAAATTGGTATTTTAGATTACATCTGTAACTGCACTATCCTGTAGGCATATAAAAGGAAAAAAAAAACACTTTTCGTGGAAACAAGATTAATAATATACACCTACCCTCCACCAGCTCCAAGGGACAAAGACAGTCACTGACAAATTGGTTTGGAATTAGAAGGAATTATTTCAAATGATGAGTGTCAAAAAGAGGTTTTGTTTAACACAGGCAGTAAATACCACAGACTATGTTATGATTTTATTCCAACAATGGAAAGAGTACCTCACCACTGTTCTCTCACCAGGAAAACCTACATTCTCCCCATTCCCTGCAGCATCTAACATGATGTATTTAAAGAACATCTCAGCTTCACTATGTAATAAAGTCTGTTGGGCTTTTTTTCCTAATCCACAGTCTTCCTTCTACAAATTCACAAATACATCTCATATCAAATCAGAGGCTACCTCCATGTCTGGGGTGGAGGTTTTGGATAGAAGGTATAAATAGCTGCCAATTTTTTTTTAAAAGCTATCTCCTATTGACTCCTGTGTGAACTTTTCTGCAATTCTGTAACTACCACAAGCTAAGCAAGGTCAAATGAGGTCAACTGTTGCAGGAACATCCTTTAAGGTAAACTTGCCTAGTAGAGAAAGCACTACTGGTAATTCTAGACATGACAGACCTTTTTTGACTTGATACTGATAGAGCAAGTGAGTCAGGGCAGTGCAAAAAGTCCCTGTACTAATAGAGGACCCACTAGTTAGAATATTTGGAAAAGAAAGGGCTTTTTGGCCACTTGTGGTAGTAAAAAAGCCCTGGATGTGTAGAGGGGACAGGGATCATTTAATGTGGGCAATCACCTTCTTCCTGTCCCACGATCCTACCAGTGCTGCAGAGGTCACCACCGCTCGTGAGTCACTACCTCCTTTTTAGTGCCTCTGCTTTTCCAGAAAAACTTTCTCACAGGTCTGCCCTGAAATTGCTGTGTAGCATTGCAGAGCACTATTAGAACAGTTGCCACATTATACCATGTCTGCAGCCATGCCTCAGCAGTGGATAACATCTTTTGTGCATGTTTCTTTCAGTTTGTCAGTACTCAAATATCATTTGTGATGGCACAGGGTGGAAAGCACTAATGAAACGTGGGATGTTAGGAGACATGCATTAGCCCTTTCATGTTGAAAGTCTACAATGTGTATTTTTAATTTTAAAACTGTTCTGTCGTATATATACAGTCTCTCTCTACTTTGGCTACTGCTGCTATTAAGTTTAGTCTAAATCAAGAAAATCTGAAATCATATCCTTGTTTACTGCTGCATTCTCCTCCATCTCACCCCCTCTCCATTCTTCTCACTGAGTTGCTTGAAAACATTCAGTTACCCAGCCCTGGAGGTGAAACTACTCAGAGAACTTCAAGGTTATGAAATGCAAAAGCTTGGCTTTTATTTACTTCACAGTCAGAGAAAGCAGTGCACAGGATGAAAACCTCCGTTGTGCAGCTCTGCTAACATATAAAGGAAGCTTTAATTGAGTTTAAAAAGCAAGTGTATTTTTACATAATTAGGAAAAACAAAAACTACACAACAATGTTGAACAAATAGTGTTGTTGTTTATAATTATTTAGTTGAAAAGTTAAAAAAAACAAAAGGCAAAGTAAGCAACCAATGGCCAAAGCAGATAAACAACATTCAGGGTGCTGCTGCTATGTTTGACAGAAAAGCAAAACCATTGGTGAGAATTAAGTACTTGCTGCAGAGAGGGAGAAGCATTTGAAGTTATCAAAGAGAGAAGTCTTGATGTCAAAAAGAAAGAGGAATCTTGGCTTGAAGGACAGTTAAAGCTTTTACTTTGGAATGATCTGAATTTTGAAAAGTCACCCAAAAGAGGTAGAGAACAAACCAGGGAGTTCAAGAGCTAAAAGCTGTTAAAAAAAAAAAAAAAAAAAAGGAATAATTGGTGGGATCTGAGCCATAGATAGGAATGTTTTAGGGAGCTGAACTTAGAGATCTGAGGTGCTTTGTCTTGAATTGCTGGTTAAGTCATTAGGACTCCCACTTTTTTTTTATAAGTCTTATAACAGTTTGCTCAGACATTGGAAAATAAATTAAAATAAAAACTCCACTTTTCTCTTTGCCCAGGTGGTGCCTGAAAAACAATACATATTTATGTGTGCAGAGTTGTCAACACGTTACACAGCACTTGTAAGCGCCATCCATATTCAGTGATACGGTCGCACAATTATACAGCACAAGTGCTTGCATCTCTCTTGAAGATGTACAATAGGAAGCTGTTTGAAATATTGCCACAGCTATTGCACCCAAGTGCATCTTTACGCAGCCCTCTTTGTCAGCAATTTGTCCTTGTGCTCTAATAGTGACAACAATTAGATGCACTGAGGTGTGCCAAAAACGGTACCGTATTAAACCATAGACAAACTGGAGATGGAGTCAGAGCCCAGTGGGTCTGATCCCCACAGTGCACCCCTTGTAAGGTGACCTTGGCTTCTGTAGGGAGGACTGGGAGCACTCGACCCTTGGAGGGCTGGAAAAACATCAAGCAGTTTCAATGCCCGCAGGCAATCACATTGCAAACATATAACTGATAACTGCCACCTCATGCCTCAACTTCCCTTTGTGTGGTTCCTCTTGGTCCCCAGGCATGGGCTGTCTTTTCTTTCGCTGTGTGAGCTGCTGGCAGCACGAACTGCTCCCCGGGAGCAGAGCCCTCCTTGGGAGGCAGCTGCTGGGGACTCCCCCAGCATGGGCAATAAATAATAAAGACCCATTTGGGGCAGATGTTCCAGCTGCTCAGATCTGGGTGCAGACCCTGAACTGTTCCAGGGTGCCAGATTTGGATGGGGGCATAATAAAAGTAAAAGCACAAATGAGTGCTACCACAAAACTTACAACAGGGATGGTTTAAAATGGCTGCCAGCAATTGCAGTGGACTGAACTGGAGCCAGGATGCATTAAAATATTTGTAGTAGCCCTAGAAAAAAAAGCAAACCGACTTTCAGAGGATGGAAAGGGCCTGACCATTTGTGTGTGTGTGTTTTGGTATATGTGTGTGTTCGTTTTTAGTGAAATGGTGTACTTCCATCATTTCCTTGACGGCTTGATTTTGGGAGGATTTCCTGATAATTTGTGCCAAATGAAACTTCCTTTAGTTATCTCCCTGCTGTATCTTCTGATAACTTGCCCTGTTTTCTAGCTCCAGTCATGGCTGATGAAACTAGATTAAGCTTCCAAAATTACACTGCAGTGAATCAAAGCTAGAGAAAATAGTAAGGAAGTATTAAATATTGTCCCTGTGCTGTGCTTCAGCCAAGCTGAACCCAAATGACTGAGGCGGCAGAGAGCTCTCAAAAAGCCATTCTTAAGGTGAGCGGGGAAATGCCATCTTCCCAACACATGGTGGTTTTGGTCAGAATGGAAAGTAGAAGTCTATTTTGAGACAGTCTGTTTTCCTCATACTCCCAACTAGCTGGAAGAGGGAAGCTTTGCAAAGCACATGAAAGTCTCTTGCATGACTGCCAGCCCAGAAATGCTTGGGAGAGGAACCACACTTGAGGCACTCTGTGGGAAATAGAGGAAAATGCCATGGAGGTGAAGAAAAGAGCTCAAACTTCACCTAATTAATTCTAACCAGATTTGGGTTGTGTTTATGTCTAGTGAGGAAATTAGGTTCCTTAGATTAAATCACTGGGTTGGTTGCTGATTCAGAAAACACTGACATTGCTGAATACCTCCATAGACACGGTCCAACACAGTGCCTTGTGGAGACATGCTAGCAAGCTCTAGGTGAATTCAATCACCAGCAGCAATATCCCCACATTGGGACAAGTCTGCCCCTCAGAGCAGCTAGCCTTCCTGGCAAACAAGGTCTTTCCCCTCTGCTGTGTGGTGCAGGGTTCAGAGGATGTCCAAGACATCCCCCCCTGCAACACAATTCAAAAATTCCTGTGTGGATCGCTGCGAGGAAATTACTTGTTCTCTCCATGCTTTGACATGGGAATCTCTTCGGCACACATAGGAGTGATAGGAAGCTGTATTTCTCCTGGAAATCCATGGGTAATTTTGCCTTCACGTTGCTGCTTGCACTCTCCTGGTACCAGCCTGGTCTAGTGTGACCACCAAACAGTTGTACTCAGACAATCCACAGCTTAAGGTTTCTGAACTGGTATTAACACCCATTGTCAGTTTTTGGATTCTCTCCATGCGGCTATTATTGGCTTGAGGGTTTAGATTAAATATTTTAAAATACCTTAGGGCAGCAGTAGAAAGGTTAGCACAGAAATCAGTTCCCGAAGGGGATACAAGATCTTTACTTCTGGTGGCTCTTAAAAACAGGCTTCACAAATGTCTGTCAGGAGTAGTTTAGGTGTAGTAGGCCCAGTTTAGATGACCTCTTGAGATGCCACAGCTGTAACTGGTACCGGCTGTAACTGGTACTGTACCACTGGTACAAACAGCATTTGTACATGTGTCAACATAGCTCACCAGCAGTTTAGTCATAGAATCAGTGAACAAGTTTCTTTGGAAGAACTGTGGCTCACTTGGGCTAAGACAACACACACATAGCCTGGGGCCTAAGCAGCAGTGAGCTGGTTATACCTGGAAATCTGAAAACTCATCACACCTACGTGGAGAGGCTGTAAGGCATTCTCACCTGCCCCTGGCAAGCCACCTCCCCTCATGACACCGGGGTGGGCACAAGGAAATGTCAGAGTCACAGGCTCTGGAGGGATTATCCACTTTCCCTTCAACTCCCTGGACAGCTTTGGCTGAGCTGGAAAGTCTTGCCACATATTCCAAAACGTTTAAAAATGGGCTTTCTCCCTCTGATGAAAGTTAACTGCTGAGCAGTGGCACCATGTGAGGGGTGTCTGGGGCAGGTCTGCCCATCAGGGCTATCATGGGTGTGCAGTTAAGTTTAGAGTCAAGATGATGTCCAGCAACTATCTGGAGCCTGAAACTCCATTTTCTCTAAATTTTATACTCCTATCAGGAAATAAATCCCTCTTTGATTGGGGCTAGAATTGAAATGCTGGCAGGTCACTTTCTTCATTGCTGTGCCTGCAGATACGAATTCATTCAGTTACTGCATAACTGTGAGTGACACAGAGGGCATCGCAGGCCAGAGCCCCGTTCAGAAGTGAAAGAATCGTATAACTCATGGTAAGAGTGACAATAGGCATGATCTTGCTGGTGATATGCTCAGAGAAGATAGAGGGGACAGAGGTTCAGTGGCAAGTACTTACTTTATCTTGGCTGCAATACTGATAAGGCCTTCCTATAGCTCCTTCCCCACGTAACTGCATCATTCACTTAATACTGACCACTGTTTTCCTAATACGACTCTTTCTATTCTTCCTAATGAAGGGAAACATTTTTGCTTTCATTATGTTATGTCCAACAGAGTTAACAAGCCCCTTAGACTGCAGCAAATCCTCTTTCTCTTTTGTGGGGCATCTAGTACAGCTTTTGGCAGTGACAGAAACAGCAATACTTCTCCATATGGCCAAGCCTCTCCTGCCACCTGTACTGCAGGAGCACATTTGTCTGACACAGCATCCTGGTGAGCTTTTAGTGAAAACACAGTCATGTCACACAGTCAAGCCCATGGTGTCCGGGTTTGGTTTGGCCCACTAACAACCAGCTGTTTCCAAACAGTTTCTGTTCATCCAGAGCCAGACAGTGCTTTTGGTAAGAACAAGTAAAAGATGCATAGAATAACATTTTGTACATATCCCGTCTACTCCAGATTAACTACCAAGTAAGAGGATCCTTGGAAACATTCAGTTACAGTTTCCTGCTGTCCCATAGCAGAAGCTACAGATGTTTTATGTGTATATGTTGTTTCATTGAGTGGATTTGATATATTTAAAAAAAAAAAAAAAAAAAAAGAACAGATAACAAAATCTTGATTTAGGTTTGAGCTTTCCTACATTTGCAGAGTATTCACAATTGGGATTCTGGTCCATACTTAGCTCAAGGCTCTTCAACTATGAAATGTACTTAGATCAGTTGGGCACCTTAGCAATTGTTAATCACTAATTTCTTCTTTTCCAGTCCATTCCATTTCTATCAATGTACTGAGTCAATTCCTACTCTGGTCCACTAACTTCACAAAAGAAATAACACAGATGAACAAGCTCATAGCTTGTTCCAAAGTTGGGAGCAAAGTGGGACAATCAGATAACACTGTACTTGCATGGGATGGATGACAGGAGACCAGCCGGCTGTGAAGAGGTAAATTTAGACAGGAGCAGTTTTTTGCAGTAACATTAGAAAATGAAACTACCCTTGTTTTAAAGGACTTTTAAAAGAAATCAAGAGAAAGATATAGTAGTAAGCAAGAAAGATGAGGAAAGGAGAGAATTTCAGGACTGAAGGTAGGTCAAGAGGCCAAGGAAAATGAAGAAAAGTGGTGTAATTTTTGACCATTTATACACATATCCCTTTCTGTATGACAACACATCTTGGTGGATCACAGCCCCTCAGAAGCTCAAAATGCCAAGAAGTCTGAGACTTCCCACAACCTAGCTTCCAGTGGATCCAAAAGTTAGCGTTACTCATGTCAATGCACTACGATGAGGTTTAGTGGTATGGAACATTATTACAAGTGAAAGGAGCAGTTGGTGAAGTGTAAGAGCTGCTCAGATTTTTTGCTTAAAGATCCATGATTAACTCTTCTTCATTAAAGAGTTTGGTGAAGTTGGATATTTTTATTACTGTATTTCTCACATCTTTTCAAATCCAGCAAGTCTAGTGGAAAATATGTGAGTTTGAAGAGTGCAATATGTCTCCACAAAATTAGAATCTGTTTCTCCTCCAGGTTTTCCCTCCTTCAAATTTGTGCTATGTTCTGCCTCATCAAAAGAATGGGACCATGATCATTATCCCATTCTTTCTTTTTTTCCTTCCTTTTTTCCTTCAAGAAAACATTTTTATGTTTTCTTTTTGTAACTTGTTCTTGAAGTTAGCTCAGAAGGTCTCATACCTTGTTCCTGATACAGATGAAATAGCTTCCCATATCCTCAGTTAGCCTCTGAACACCTCTTACTCCTGCTCCTTTAAAGCTTTTATTGTCATTCTTGCCTCTCCAACATGATACTCATACATAGTCCAGCTTGGTAGCATTTCTATTGGACTGAGAAAGTCTAACAGCATCTTTGGCTTTCCTAATTGTGTGAGACTAAGACACCCAGCATGCCAGGTACTTCTCAGAACAGAGGATTTTCACTGCTTCCAGGATTGGACCACACCAATCTCAGCAGCCTCAAATAGCATCTGCAATTGGTGTGTAAAAATCTATCATGGAAAGCTGCATGCTGGAGCAATTTGTGTCTCCATGTGCCATATGTTTAAGTGAAAGAGTGTGACAATCACAGCAGCACACTGTCCAGAAGTCATAAGCGGTTAACAAAATGCAACATGATTGTTGACAGGCCTGCTGGTCTGGGTCGTGCAGCCAAAAACTGAATTTATAAAACACAGTAAACAGGATGGGAAGAAAGGAAAGGCAACTGGCATTTGAAACCATGCACCAGCCTGATAGGAATGCTCCACCACTGCCTCCCAGTTTTGCATTTCCATTTCTTTTTGCCCAGCTGGCCTAGACAAGGACTCATTCACCAGCCCTCCCACCAGAGCGTAGCACTTGAGGAGTGAGTCAAGTTTAGATAGGGTTACTTCAAATTTTCACTCAGAAGTCCCCGTGTCTGGGGAGCATCTCAGATGTTATAGACTTCCATGCCAGAGGTAGCTCGTATTGTTCACAGAATAGGTAAAAAGGGATTTCTAGGAAAGCTAGTGCCCCTTTCCAATAAGGATTATACCAGGCCATTTTCTCATGGTGGCACATGATGGCACAGTCACACGGCTACACCAAGCACCAAGTCCCCTCCAGTCCACACTGAGTTGCCGCTGCAGAAGGTAGAGTCTATCTTCCTACCCCAAGTAAAAAAATTCGTTTGATGGGGCTCTGAACTCTGCCAAAAAAAAGGAGCAGATTGGGTGTTTTATGCAGGGAGGAGGGAGGTTGTTTGTGTTCAGGCAGCAATTATACCCTGAAATCCAGAGGCTGACGGTTGCTGCTCCAGGGCAGTCAACGCTGCTTCCTGCAGCTGGCTGCTTAATACTGCAAAGGTGATGAAACCTGAAGGGAGCCACTGAACAGGTGGTAATTATGACTGACACAATGACGGCTAGTGCAGACATGTAACCGTGGAACAAAACACCGCAGTTAGCTAACAAGAGATCGGTATAAGGTTTTTCACTGGCGCTGTGTCTCCCGTCTGACACTTCTGAAATTGGAGGAAGAAAAGCATTGTGAGCTTCGGCATTCAGAGACATAATAGGCCAGACGAGCTGAGGGTGTAACACCAACATCTGTCCCTTTTCAGGATGATTATAGCAGGTTCTGTTTCCATGTTGATTTCTGCAAAGCTGCTTTTCTTACTTGCAGTTTTTTTCCTTCATAAATGTGCCTTCTGGGTTGTCTTCCTGTGGTACGGTTGACTACACTACACCTCTGCCTCTCTCAAGCACATAATTTTCTGAGCAGTTTCAAATATCTGTAGGGAGGCATGTCCCACGTTATCAAATTATTCTCTTTCACTTCTTTTATCTAGGGGGACAGAGAGGTTTTCTTGAGTTATTATGCCTTTATATAGAGGACTGAGGAAAGGGCACTGGGACATCCTGTTCAATCAGTATGTCTTTGGAACTTCTTCAAGTGTTAATGGAGAAAAAAAAAATCCTTTTTCTGTCCAGTAAAAGTATCTGAGATAAACCAGAAATCTCCTAGGTTTCTATAATAATAATAGTAGCTAGGAAACGGGAGAATAAGGACTCGAATTCATCACTAACTGCATAAGTGCTGATCTATAGTCCTTCTTTCTTCCATGCTTTTTGAAGTGGAACATGGAACTGCCCTGGCAGAAGACCTGCTTTTAATCATGTATGAAGCCAACAACAAAAGTTCATATCTGAGGTGGGAATTAGAGTTGGAACATGTACAAGATGAGAGTCCTAACAGCACATGTGCTGAGGAGGGCAGAAGGAATTATTTCTATTACCCTCAGCTGAAAAGGGGGCAAAAAAAATCCACTCTGCTGTGGAAATCTTATGGAGTAGAAGTTTTATTCAGAAGTGGTACAATTCTACAAAAGAAATCTGTCTCAATTCATCTACACATTTTAGTGAAAAAACTTTTGTCGTAAATTTTCCACCATTTGTTGATCCTGCCAGCAGTGCATTTGCTTTCCATGGAAATTCCACAGACTGCTCTTCCCCAATGTACTCTGCTAGAATTACCCAATTTATACACCTCTTTTCATCTTTGGACTTTTTCCCACCTAGAAAAGTGGAAAGTCTTTACTCCACCCAGTAGCCATGCCATTCTTTGGAAAAAACCTCCTAAGCCCCAAACCCACCATGTTGAGTAAAATCTGTAAATCCTGAACACTGCAATAAACATAGCAAGCATATAAACATCATTCATTTTACTCATAGCCATTGAAGAATGATCTGATATTTTATGTCTTCCTGTCCTATTCATGAACTTTTTCCATGGTTGCCTAAACAACTAACTGTACGGCTCAATGACCATTTCTTTTAATCTGTCCATAAAGGGCCTCTACTGCAAAGTTAGCATAATGTAACTGATACAAAAGTGAATGGAAAATGTTTCTTTTTTATGCAACTACAGATTATTGTTCAATGTCAAGTGCTTTTGTCCATGTGATTTCATTCAGAAGACGTACATATGTTCCAGATTTGGGGCTAACGACTGTAGGGATATACTGTTTAAAGAAAAATTGTAATCCAATTTATATTTTTTCAATTATTTCACTGTGTTGACACAACGTGATTCATCTACCTTTGGTTGTGAGGCCAGAGAGTGGCCTGTGGAAAGCAGTTGATCTATAAATAAAGATATAGAATTGTATTTGTGTTCCTCTGTGGCACATACTGGCATTGGTTACTAGTCATTTATTTCTCCTGCTGTGCAAAACATTGAACACTGAGAATTAACTATAAACAGAGTTTCCTTTTCTGGATTTTAATAGAGAAAAAATAGCAAGTGTGCCTTTAGGTCTGCTTTCTAAATTCTACTTTGGATTCATTTCTTACCTAGACTTGTTTAAATGTTGTAGACTGTCACTCCATCTAGTCTAACATCCTGTCTTAGGCAGTGGCCAGTGCTTTCAAGAGGAGCTTTACGTACCTGCAAGAGAAAGGGGTGGCAGGAAATTAGCAAGGTGCGTGATCAGGAAGAGGAAGGGACCTACAGCTGAAGTTATTTCCTCTTACTCACAGCTCTCCTTACATCACCTGGAGAGCAACATAATAGCAGGTGAATGTAATTTAAGTCATTGCACACTGGAAATGCAATGCCATGAGGGAGATGTTGGAATATGTCTGCATTATACTATCAGAAACATGGAATAAGCCTCCATATCTGAAAAGGAAAAGGAAGCAAAATCTGTTGTTCTAGATTATCCTCCAAGGTGAAAAAAGCTTGAAAGGAACAGTCAACTGTGATATAGGAGTTTTAGCTCTGTTTCAGAGAAGATAGGTCTGCTGCCTACCTCCTATCAACAGTTGCTGAAATGGCAATGAACACAGTGTCAGAAATCAACCCCACCACGCTTGGGGAGAGCTAAGAGGTCAGCATGGAGCACCTCAAGAACCACAGGCTCACAGTGATAGATATTACACAGGTTAATAGATATCACAGATTGGACAGAGATGTAAGAAAAAGCTTCCTGAGCTTGAATATCATTCACAGTGGCATTGTACCTCCAGATGGGAAGGACAGGAAACATGACTGTCACAGGAGCTGAACAGAAGACATTATGTGCAGTGCACCATTAATAACAAAGGTGGAATTCATTTTTCTATTTTTTCTTTATTTTCGGTACATGTCAGATAGATTTTGATGAGATTATCGAAATATTCGTTATAATCATGTGGGCTTGAATTTATCTTTCTCTCCTTTTTAATAAATATAAAATGAGATTGTTGCATAATCCTAAAATTCTGGAGCAAGGGGTTTTTATATGTATAAATGGCATATATAATGTATCAGAGCTCACAAATTAATCACCGGAAGTTAGTGACATCTGAAAGTGGGCAGGGAATCCTAACAGGCCCCCAAGAGGGTGTCTAAGGAGACACTTTGGCATAAAACTGTGCTGACTTCCTATAAAAAGAGTGCAGTGTAGTTAATTTTAACCACCTATTATGCCTAATTAACTCATTATGCAAATATGTACATAATAAGTCACTATCATCCAAGGGCCCAAAAATCCAACAGCCATGTTCTGAAAGGTCACATTCTAAACGTTTAATACAAAGGGTGAGAGAGAGGAAAAAAGAGTCAGGAGAATGATAAAAGCTCAAATAAAATGCTTTACTGCTGGAAAGAACAACAGCAGGAGCTTTTCAAAACATAACCACTTACCTTTTTAAAGCAAATAAATATGTAGTCTGTTCTGACTCTTCAACTGTGCTTGTTCTGTCTCTTTTTCTCACACCTACTCATCTCCTTTCATTTCTGTTCTCTAGTCCTCTTTTTCAATGTTTTCCGCACGGTTTTTTGTTCCCCTTTCTCTCTGGGCCAGCTGAAGCCCTGAAGACCTTGAAAGAAGGATGACAGAGTTGTAGACCAAAAAGGGATCAGAGAGTTGCAAAAGGCAGAGGTGGTCTGCCAGCACATGGAAAAAGAATCAGCATGGGAGTAGGGAGGGTTTGTTTGGGGCTTCTAGCTGGCAAAAGCTTATTAAAAAGCAAGGGCTTACTGGAAAAAATAAAAACGAAGCATTCTGACTTTTGCTGCATTCATCCAGCAAGAAAAGTGCTAGAGCACTGAAAGTGTTCATTACAGTAATGCCGGATAATTAGTCTAGGGAATGCACTGGAAAATCATATCCAGCAGACACAGGTTATTTTCCTAGGTGGGCATGTAAGCACATCTCCTAAACACCCTTAAGAAGGAAAATCTCACCATTTTTTACAAATGTAAGCCACTGTCGCCCGTACTTCATTCTCTTGGGAGCAGGCTACCAGCTAACAATATCCAACCCTTTCTACTACTCTTCTCTTCCTCGTGCTTTGGGGAACAAGGACCAGGGTAGTCATCCCAAATGTGTCACATCCGCATAATTCCTAAGTGGGCTCGTAGCCCTGCCACCAGCCTCCTTTTACTGCCTCTGACCTCAGTGAGCAGCCAGCCCTTCAGGCCCTTTATCCCACAGCCTCCCCCACTCCCCCCCACACAGCTTTGGCACTGTTGAGTAAGTGTTTTCTGTGTAATATTTCCAGTTACCTTACACATTTTGCCCCAGACTTCTCAAGCCTATAATATATGTTGAGTGCCCTACTTACTCTGCAGTCTTACCAGAATAATGGTGATAATGTTTTATCTGTCCAATGAAGCTTGTCTGGCATCATATACCATCCAAACAAGGTTTCGAATTGTATTTCCATTGGAGATGATACCATCACACTTTTGACCTACTTACAGATACAGGCCCAAGTCTTATCTGCCAGATCCATCTGCGATTCCCGCTCCTGTTTCTCTGTATATTTATGTTCATGTGCTCCCTCTGCATTCCTCAGAGCGCAATAAATCCCGCCTGCCAACCCCTTCGTCACCTCTGCCTCAAAAAGGATTGCTTCAAGGTCAAGCAGTTCCCTTGTAATGTACAGTTTAACCTGATTTGTGGAGGCAAAGCTTTGAAATTTTTAAAATAAGGCTAAGGTGAAGTAAAGCTTGCAAATGAAACTCTGACGGTAAGCTGGAGTATTTCCCTCTCCAAAGAGTTCGAGCAGAGGGCACTGTGCCATCTGAAGTCATAAGAGCTGGAATTATGTTATTTATTACTCTACACATAAGATATGCCTCAAGTAGAAAAGAAAACAAATGCTGACAACAGAAAGTGATCAAACCTCCATCCACGTAAATCAACAGGAGAAAGGAAGAGGGACAGATTCTCTCCCAGTCTGTCTGCACATTCACCCCAGTGAAAACCATTAGTCCAGGCAGTTTTAGATACACCCATCGAAAAAGCTAAAAGGACAAATGAGGGTGGAAGCCTTAAAAGTATCAGGACATGACAAATAATTGCAGTGTATAAAAATGTTCTATAATATTTTGCCAGTTTTCACCTGGATTTGGCTGTCACATAAGTGCTGCTTCACTGGTGAGATGCTGGCTGTTCTTTCAGAGAGCAGCAATGAAAATCCCAGACACAATGTTAATGTGAGGATTTAAGATGTGGAGATAAAACACAAATGCAAACACATAGGTGTCCTATACTCGTTGACCTCATGTGCCTCATTGCTAAGAGTGGATGTTTTATGCTTAAAATAACAGTATGGTAAACATGCTGAAGTGATGTAGCCCCTATCATAGAGCTAATATTATGTAATGCTGCAGCATAAATTTAAACAGCTACAGATACAAAAAATAGTAAATTATTTAAATTGATGCAAAACCCAAGTATGCAAAAACCCTTGACCAGATTTGCTCAATAGCTTAAAATCACGTATTTAAAAGAAATAATTTTAAAATTCTGCTTATACTCCTTTTGAACCCTAAAAGAATCTCATTTTCAGCTTTCTTCTGTATAATGAAAACTTTTTTTTGTTAATAAATGTTGCAATTTCCATGTACTCACCTGACTCCAGGAGTCAAACTTTAAAAAACAAATACATTTCCAAAGATCATGAGAAAGGGCATAAGAACACATAAGGAATAAGTTGAAAAGACCACTTGAAAAGACTGAGATTCCAGCAAGTTCCACTTAGCATTAGCTAGATGGATTAAAAACTGTCAGTCAACCAAAGATCGAGGAACAGATGCCCATACTGTATATATTTTTTTATTTTAATGAATAGTTCGAATGATAAATAACAGATTTCCCTATTTATAGAAAACTGGTGTTACAAGAATATCAGATTGTGCTGTTACACCCCCACATGCATACCAGTTTTCTATATGGAAATTTGATAATTACAAGAATTGTTGCTTTTAGAGATTTGGAAACAACAAAAAGAAATGGATTTTTGTTGTTGCTAAAAAGCAAAAAAGCTACCTATCTTTTTTTTTTTTTAATTAATCTGGAGTATGAGGATATTTGTTTAACCAGAAGCAGAATTTAAAGGCTAAGGAGAGACCATGAGGGAAAAAAAGAAAAGAAAAAAGAAAAAAAAAAAAAGAAGAAACAAAATGTATTCAAAGACTCACTAAACACATTCTTTTCTTTGATGCTTTTAATTTCTACCTTACAAAGAAAAGAAAAAAAAATCAGGAAGTTTGCAGAAGTAGAAAAGAGACAAATCAAATATCCTTGTAATTTTTAAATTTTCAGGTTTGTCAGCCTTCCTCACACATTTCGTAAAATGTGTCACGGTATTTACCAATATGATAAAAAAGCACCTAAAAACTAACATTGCACTGTGTGAGGAAAACTGCCCAAAAGAGCTGGTATCGAAATATCATGTAAAATTCATGTGCTAAGAAAAATTCCATTCAGACTGAGTCACAGAGCCTCATGCTGTATTTGTAAAATTCTCAAACATGATATGAGAGCATTATTGCCTTCAGGCTTGTTATTTCATCCCCTGGACACACACAGAAGCATATCATCCTTTCATAGGATTGATCAGCAAATATCCTCCAGAGCAGTTAGATAAGAAGGCATTCCCTTCTGCTCGCTGTAGGTTTTTGCTGTGTTGCATTTATTACTGTGGTGTGAAAATCTCCCACTGAGTGCAATACCTTTAAACACTTCTCTAGGTTTTTTTTTGTTCTTGTTGTCGGTATGAGGAGCTTTGCCAAGTGGTGTGTTGTGTTATTTACTTCGGAAAAGAATTGTTGCAGCACAATATATTTTGGTCTGGGCAAAAATTAGCTATGGAAGAAGTTCTGAGACCCGCTTTCTCATTACCAGCAGGTCTTCCATCTGCTTAATTAGAAGTGCAAATATTTGGAAATCTGAAATCCTGCAGCAACATCTCAGATAACGTTTCTTTGTTGCAAGATCTGAAAAGTGATCACTGATAATTGTTGATTGTGCTCTGTGTGACTGTAATTACATGGCATTGATCTGATGTTCAGACACCACAGTGATGAGCTTAATATAAGAACCTAAATAGACTAGATACAATTAGACCAATAATCACCGAGAAGAGCTGGTTTTAAAAGTGTAGAGGGAAATCATGAACAAATGTGAATGACTGAAAAGTAAAAAAAAACCACCCCAAAACCTGCTGGGTATTTTATCCAGCAAAGTCTATTCAGTCATGTAAGCTGCTGATCAAATACCAAACACTTACCTCTTTTTGTGATCAAAAAAGACTATTTAATTCCTTGCCTGCCTGGAAAAAATAAAGAGACGGCAGCAAACCTGCTCTGAACTAAGCAGGTAAAGCATCGGGCTGGTCACAGACATGGGCAGCTGGCCAAGTACCTCAAGGATTGTCCCTGAATACCAAGGGATGATCTGACCAACCGGGTGGGGAGGTGAGAAAGCAGTAGACGAAAGTGAGAAGGGAGAGAATTCATTTCCACAAGAATGTCTGCTTGGCACTGGATAAAGTACTTTCACATTAGCATTTAGCACACCAGCCACACAGCTGTAAAAGGGTAGAAACCTGAGAAGAAGATGAGATAAAAGGGGAATATTGCTTCTTAAGTGGGCTGTGAACTTTCTTGCTCTAATTGATCTCTTACCATCCTACGCAAAGGAAAGCAACTGGCACGTTCTGCAGATGGATCGTTAATCGTGCGTACACAGGAAGACCTTCCTAGCCCTCCCTGCAACTGCTGAAAATCAGCTTCACCCTCGGGCCAGCACGGGCACAACTGTTCTTGTTTTTTGGGGATGGGGACATGAGCGTTGATGGCACAGTGACAAAATAGCCACCTGGCATGTGGGCTAGCCACATGGCTAGTGCCTCTGCTACAGCATCTTCTTCTCATATTGTACCATAAGGGAAGGAACGATTTAGTTGAAAAGGCAGAAAAACTTTTCATTCAAATGCTTTGTCCAGTATCATCAGACCAGTGTCTAGTCCCCAGGGACCTCAAAAACCTCCCCAAAAAAATATTCATAAGGGTAAAGGGTCAATGAGGGAGACCAGAATGACTGGGGGTGGTGTGGCTGAAAAGGCTGAAGGGTTTGGGAAGGCACAGCCTGGGGATAGGGAGGTTCTGCTTCTGTCACAGTAGATGAAATGGCAGGAAAAATAAACAATCTTTCAGGTAGGATGCTTTTGGGGTCACTCCTGTGAAGGGTTAAAAGCATTGTTCCCCCTATGTTGTCAGAATATTAAGAAACAACATGGTCCAGAATTTGGACTTGGTGCCAAAAATGCTGATTCAACTCCTTTCTGGGAAGGCACCCCACTGAAGAAGGACCCAAACCTTCATGGAGTTCTGTGGAAGCAGATGGGGACCAGGAAAGGCACAGCATCCCTCCTGTCAGCTCACCAACGCATGCTCTCTAGAGCCTTTTTGTCAAATCAAAAGCATACCAACTTTCTACAATTTAAACTCACAAACAACTTAAAAGAATTGTTCAGTAAATAATTTCACATAACAAGTGTATTTGAGAAAACAGCAATCTGTTTTAGAATAATTTGTGAAGAGATAAGAGGAAAAATTTGTTGAATAAATTATCCATTATAAATTATTCTCCCACCTGTACCTCCAACCATCCTGCTTCAGTTTCTGCTCTTACTTTCTCCCTGTTCTAAGGCACAGGGAATATTCAACTTTCATGTGCTCAGCAGTAGTTGGAATACAAAACTGTATAAATAATACAAACTGGGCTCATATTTTGTTCAGTGCTCATTGCCTTTTTACTTCTCCTTCTGAGGTTTTTTTACCTGGTGTCTTTTTGGCAGGTTGAGATTCATGACCTCTGCCTCAGCACATATGTTATATAGCAAGCAAAAGAATTATCATAAAGAATAAGAATTTAAAGGTATCCTAGCACTGACATCATGCAGCACTTTTTGTAGGTTTTCAAGGCAAAGGCAGATGCGTTTCATTATGCCCAACTTCACAGATGGAGGATCTAAGGCGTCGCATATATGGATGTAAGAAAATCTTCCACTTGCTTCAAATCCACCTAAGTTTTGCCCAGAGAGGTTAACTGTGCTTCCCAGCATGAGAAAGGTGACAGCTCTGCTGCTGTGCAGAGCTCTGGGCAGAGAGGCAGCCGGGCTCGTTCTGAACAGGAAGCACCAGAGCCATGTCAACCTGCTACTGCACCTGTGCTTGTTAGAAGCACCGCTAATTAGCTTGACACAGCAACATGCTGCCATACCTATATTGCTTCCAGGACCCAATTAGTATCTCTGCGAGGTACAGCACTAGACATCGTAGACATACAGCCTGTTCAGAGCTGCTCTGATACCGCCAGCCAAGGTCAGCATTCGTGGCCAGACATGCCCAAAATAGGCCACTGGTAAGGCCATGTAGATCCTAAACTTCCCAACATTTGCTTTTGTTTTCAACTCGCCAGATTATGAAGTTTTCCCCACCCCAAATGTAGGATACAGCATATGAGTACAAAAGCACTCTTTTTATTCATTTTTTTTTTTTAACTCAAACAATCATATTCTCCATGAATGCACCCCACAAGGCAATGTGTTTGCTGTGGATGGGTTTACACACTTCACTTCAGTTGCTTAATTTATCCCAACTGTACTTTAGTAATCTGCAGCGAGCTGATACGGAGAGATGTCATCTGAAGCCAGGAAGCATAAAATCTCCTTCTCCCATCACCTTTTCATTGTGCAATGAAACAACAGGTTTCTATGTCTGCCTGGGGAAAAGGATTCTGCAAGATGTACCTGGGTGAATAATACTGATTTGCTCCCTGATAAGAAATGTTGCACCATCATTATCTGAAGAGCCAAGTTTGTAATGAGGCCATGGGAGTTCACCAAGTATGAACTGGACATGCTCTTGGGATTTTATCAATGGGGTTTTCCTTTCATCCCTATAACAAACTCCCATGACCAGTACTGGCCCCAGTCTTCACAGAAACATGGACTACAGTCACCTCGACTTCCTTAGTCAGTAATTCTCCAGCTTGCAGATCCCTGAAGCTGGCTTTTGTTCCAGGGCAGGCACTCCAAACAGGCTCCACAGACCACTAAATTTCACCAGGACAGAGTAATAGAAACCCATTTGCTACTTTTTTTTCTGGATGGTACACAAACAAATGTGAGGGTCAGATTTTGATTCCCCAAGCTGCTGGTCTTCATCACAGCCTAGAAGGAACTGGTGGATCAACCGAAGGCTCACACTGGACAGAGCTGGCTACGGGCTCTCTTGCACCCCAAATGACAGTGGGGATTTCAGTCTCAGTGTCCCCTGTGTTCTACTTCCCCCTTCACCTGGGAAGCTTCAGTGAGGAAAGGCCCTGTGCTACCCGTGTGGTAGAGATGTCAAGAAAGAACAGCTCTTGAACTGTTCAGAAGCTGTGTTTGTCCCCACCTCTCTTCATTACCTCTTAATTTAGACCTTCAGGGCCAGCTGGTGTTCTGGGTGACCGTTGTCTAAGGAACTACATACATCATATTTCATTACAAATACATTTAACAGAGTCTCAGATATGTTTTCTTCTCTAAATTGTCTTTATGGGAGGAACCTGGACTTAAAAGAAAGCTCAGTGCTCGCTGTGTGTTCCAGTCTTGCCAGTGTTCATCTTCAAATAAATGAAATCAGTGGGGAAAGGCACACGTGGAACTAAGCACATTGGCAATGTGGGCTGGATCAGGGCACTCAAGGGCCAAGAGATCATTTCCATTTTCTCATGGCAAACACGGAATCTTACACACCACTTCAGAGAGAGCTGTGAAAGGGAAACAAATTTTCAAGTAATTACATTTGAATGCACTTCTCTATCATTTGCAGGCTAAAAATTACAAGTGAACTCACACCAACATTGTGTTGTCAATTTGGCTTCTTAACATGTGTTTTTACTATTTACAAAAGCCTTTTCTGTTCACCTTTTAGAAATCTTCTTTTGATTCTATTTCCTTTTCTAATTACAATCCCGTTTCCTTAGTAAGTCCTTGAAAAAGCTTCCCCCGTGCCTCTAATCATCTCTCCAGTTATAATCTTCAAAATTGTGTTCCATTCAGTTTTCAATTTGGCAGTGCCCAAAGACAGATCTCCATGTGGTTAACAACCTTTTATTTGCTGCCAGTTAGGGCTGAGGTTTCTGCTTCTTCTCTTTTTGGCCTTCAGTGACATACTTGGTGCTATTTAATATGGCCTTCTTCAGCACACTTTTGTTATGCAGGTGTTTGCTTTATTGTTGACTCATGGGTTTTCATTTTTGTAGCTGGGTGCAAAGTAGAATCCTACAGTCCAGCTTTTCCTCTTTATTTCCTTCATATATCTTCAAGGCATGATTTGAGGCACAAAGAATATTTTATCTTAGCCTTAATCCAAATACAAGACAATACTTTTCAAGACTGAAATTTCTGCTGAAACTCATGGTATCAAAATTAACTAAGCTATGCTAACTTAGATCTGCAAAGGGCTCTGGTCCCTGTTAATATCATATGGAAACATTCAGTTTCCTGCTGCATTTAAAAGGAAAGGTACTGTCCAATCACCCCTAGGATATCAGAGGATTGGTGCCAGGGCTATCTCCTGAACTGTTCTCCTTGGTGGACCTCTTTCAAGCACATGAACAGATCCAGGAGCCCATAGCAGATCTCTGCGTTCCCCATGGTGTCAGAGTACCTACCATGTAGGTGTGACTATTGAGTCCTTCTACAGAGCTTGCCTGCAGCTTTAGAGAGAAATGTCAGGCCATAATGGCAACAGGAAGGGGCAGAGCTTTTTTGCAAATATCTAGAAACATAATTTCGCCCTTTCTCCCACATCATCAAATTGTAATTTTCAGTGGTGTTTCTTTGCCCAGTCAGTTTCTAAGAACATTGTGTCAGTTTCAGAGAAATAAAAAAAAAAAAAAAAGGAAAAACAAAAGAAAAAAAAGAATGGTGGACAGAAAATTAACTGTCTCCTCTGGTCACTTGGAACAAAAAGCAGAGATGATTCTTTTGCACTGATTTCTCTTTGAAAGACAAGCATTGCTGTGCTGGCTTTCTAGGAGCCAGTCACGGAATCCAGAGCAGGGTGCAGCTGCTCCCTATAAACGCCTCAGACCACAACATCTGCAGAGCAGGTCAGCTCTCTCGCTGCTGGCCATGAAGCCGTAGCTCTGTCCGAGTCCCTCCTATCGCCTACGGGCTGACCTGCTCGGGCCCCGTGCTAGATGGATGGTGTGCCGGCTGTTGTCATGTAACGCTCGTGCCTACGCAGTGCCTAAAGCCCCGTTGGCAATATGCAGATGATCTCGGCCCCCGGGGGACCAAAGGCACTATCAAACATTTGCTATTTTATATGTATAAATACATTTGACAACTTTAGAACTGTGTGAGCAAGTAAGTGTCTGAAGTAGAGGGCAAATTCATAGCAATTTTCTCTCCTTGAGTATCTTCCCGTGGGAGGGAACTTTTTGAGAGGCTGTGTTCATTTTCCTGTGACTACGGAGAACAATAGAAACCAGAATGATCTTTACAGAGCCCCCACCTCTTTTGTGGCATTAGTTAGCATGCAGAGAGCTGCTCTGTGGACAGGAGAAAGACACACATAAAGACTCCAAGGAAGGCTTCTGCTTTCCTCTTCTGAAATCACTGTTTAGAGCCTGCAAGGTACATCACAGGAAGAAGAAATGTGCTAAATAAAGCCTTTTCATAGATCTTTTAGCAACAAGGACACAGGTGTGTTTCTACTCCCCTTCCATCACTAGATTATGCTTTTTTAATTTTCAGGTGGGGGATGTAATATCTCTTTATTGAATTGTAGATGAGAGTTACAAGGTTTGTCTGCCACATTCAGAAGAGAAGAGCATGGAGGTGTATGTTGCCATTTTCTCTTTGCTTTCTGATACCTTTGTACCTTATTTAGGCTCAAAAATTTAGAGACAATGAACCATTTTCTCACTGTACTATTTTTCACAATAAGAGTTGCTTTTCAAAGATCCCAGTATTGGAGCAAGAAATAGTACTTTTGTGTGTGAGGAACAGATGCGTCCACTTCCCTCTCCTGGAGAAAGGCCTGCAAAATACCTCATTATAATGAGGATCCACTTTGGTCAAAGGAGCTTGACTGCAAGCCCTGAGGCTTAATCTAGCATCTCATGTAGGTGAAACTAGTTCTAAAGGGTAGGATGCCAGTAAAAAACATGAAGAAACTGAAAACTATGGTGGCAACTAACCCATCTCTCTCTTGAAATTTGCCCACCTTGTTTGTAGGCATTATCATAAAATACCACCTAGGGTGTGCTACTTCCATTTAATTATACAAAATAGAAGAGTAATACAGGCAAAGCAAAATTACTACACAGACACACATCTACGTATGTATGTGCATGCACACACTAAATCACTCATACACAAAACTCCATGCACAACAACAGTCCAGGATTTCTGTTGAGTTATTGAATGTTTCCGAGCACTGCTATATCATCTCCATATGAAAACTTTTTTTAGCTCCAACAAGTGCCTCATAATAAGTTCCGTTATTTTTACTTTCTCTGGTTAGAAATTACAAATTGGACCCCAAGGCATAAAATATCTACTTTTTAAAAAATGAATGAATGTGCAATAACTATATGAAAAACTGTGACCATTCTTATTTGCTGTAATTTAGAGAAAAAGCAATATTGCTAAAGAATTCTTCTTCTGTTTGGTGACCATGATATAGAGTGCTTTTCTACATTATCAATCAGGAGTGAGTCAGGAAAGTGCCTCCTTTGTCTTCCCACATCTCTGTAAATCAGAAGCAGTGCCACTAAGACTGGGAGGTTAAAACCTGCCTGACAAAAGAGCAAAATCCATTGATTTGAAGGCAAAACACCAATGACTGCAGACGTTTCATGGCTAAAAGAGACATCCACAGACACTGGGAAAATTCTGTACTCTTTTCCACCCACAGAATGCAGACACTTTCCTTTCTGGGCTTATTTTCCCCCACTATTTTACCTAAGCTGTCACTTCTGTTAAACTGTTCATTGTGAAAGTTAAGCTGTCTCTAGAGATGCATCCAGACTGCTGCCTTCTACAAGTTTCCCAAAGATAAAAAGAAAGCTATGGGGACGGATTACTAATGCCTTCCCACCTCACAACAGTTGCTCCAAAACACAAAAGGCCACTTGAGTTGCTTTTAGTTATGTCCTTGCCATTTTTCAAGGACCTGGAGTTTAACTTCGCTGAATTTCAGCCCAGCACAGATCGACATAAAAATCGCCACCATTTCTCTCACTTTCCCTCAAAACTGCCCTTTCTTGAAGTATATTTTGATCTCTTTGTTCTACGCTCTCTCTTTTCTCTCAGAATGTCAAGTCCATTTTTGCAAATCTGCTCGCTCCAGATTTCCTGATCACACATCAGAAGTCCAAAGAAGCTTTTTATCTTCTACCACCAAGAAGATCAATGTTGTTTTGATACCCTTCTGTCCAATGTAAACCTGAAAAACACATTACTAGTGTTAGTTCTTCCTACTATTAATAATCTCATTGCAGATTAACAGGCATAATTATAGCAGTATGTGCATAACCACTCTGTGTCAGAGCTTATCATGCAATGGGTCTTTTCTAAGACTATTAAAATGAGTCTGTCTCTGCCTCTTTCACTTTCTCTCTCAACTGCTACTCACAATCACAGCCCCCTAGAGCATGTTACACTCTAAACTCATCAAGGATCACTTACCTTCATTTTTCCTCCCTTCCAAAGTGAAAAAAAAAGAAAGTGCTACCTAAAGTGTAACACATACACATACATCTGCACTGGCCTCCTTTAGTTCATGCCTTTTTGAGACAAGCCATGGTTATACTGTCTCTGTCGGGTCCATTCTATCAATGCTATCTGGTTTATGGGCTCCTTTTTATTTGCTTTTAAGATTTGGTGTCCACCTCTTCCCACAAAGGAAATGTCTTCATCAATGTCTTCTCTTTGTTCAGAAGACCTATGCTTGCTCAGTAATTGCCTCATCAGTGAAGAGCAACTCCTCATAACAGCAGCCCTTTTTTCCATTAAATAAATTTCCATTAAATGCAGTCCAGTTGTCTTGGATTGCAAAAATTTCATTCCTGACATTTGTTAATCCAGTAAATTATGGAACCATGGAATTGTCAGAGTTGGAAGGGATCTCTAGAGATCATCTAGTCCAACTCGCCTGCCAGAATTCTTTATTATTTGATTTTTTCACAGCAGTTATGCATCCCTCACTTTTACACCATTGACTATACTGTAGGACAGTCTTAATCCTAGTTTGCTGGTGAACATGCTTCAGTATCCAAAGCACTGCTCTGGAATTAAAGAATTCTTAAATGTCATATGATTAGAACTTAACAGATTGTTTAAGAGGTCTTCCCACACTGCCATCAGATTGTGGATATCCCAAATCAGAAGTAATGTGTTTAAAACTCTTTCAGAAAATATTTGAATTCCTAGAAATCAAATTGTGGTCCATTATCTGACATAATCATGGGTTGTGTGCTATGGCAGACAAATGCCATCTTTGTATGTGAGATTATACGTTCAACAGATGACTTCTGCAGCAATGTTATTTCCGGATACAAGGAATAATGATCAGAAAAAAATGTGATTTTTTTTTTTACAGCAAACATAAATAAATTTCTTTCAGCTGTGGAGCATGAATCTTAAATTTAAGGAATTACCACTGTTGTTGTTTTTTCAAATTTACCAAAATTTATTAATTTTGTTGTTTTTTTCATGCTTTGGCCTTTTTTCCCACATTGATCCATATCTAAAATTTCTAAGTATAATATAATACATTTTGCATTTTCTTCATACAGAGATATCATGCATGCATTCTATTTACCAGCACCAAATCTGAAGCTTTGGGAGGCAGTTTAGCATCCTCTGAAATATACTCTGTATTATATAAAATGCACTTTCAAAATTGTTTGATGACCAGTAAGTGCTGTCCAGTTAGTCAGACTCATAGCTTGTATCACCTTTTGAAATGTTTTATCTAGTATTTTGGCTTTCTGCAGTGACAGGTCTTCACAGTGACATCCTGTCTGAGAAGGAAAAAAAATTCTTAACAAGTTTTGCATGCACATGAGGCTCTGTGTCTGTACTGCTTCAGTTCTGTTGAAAGCTCTGGACAGAATATCTGCTCTATGTAAGCCTTTCCCAGATTTATATGAGTCGTAAGTCATACCAGACTTTGCAATCTAGGAGATCTGCCTGCAAAGCCCTTTTCAGCAACTGCCACTAATGGCTTGTGATCAGTTCCTGCCTGCACTGGTATTCCATATAAAAACAATGAACATTTTTTGCATGCATGGACTAAAGGCAAAGCCTTCGATTCTTTTTGTGCATGCTGACATGCTGTTCCAGTTAGGTCTCCAGAAGCATATGCCATAGGTCTCCAGTGATCACCGTTCCTTGTTAAAAGTGCTGCCCCAAGGCCTTTCTTAGAAGCATCAACTGCCAGCTCTGTTTGGTGCTTATTATCATACACTCTGAGGACAGGTTCCTTCTTTATCAACTATTTGAGATTCAGGAAGTCCCTGTTGTGATTACCACTCCATGCCCGCTATGCATTTTTACACACTAAAGACCTTCAGATAGCAGTTTAAATGCTTTAGAGCTGTTTGAATATAAACTCCACAACAAAATATGCCTTTTCTTTAGGTTTCTTTATGTCTTCTTTTGTACGCGTAGGGACGTATTAGCAATCAGAGCTATTTATATCCTCTGCTAAGTCTTTTATTTCCCTGCTACATTTTCCTAGATTGGTTATTTCTTTAACCTTGAACTCCCATTTTTGTCTTCTGCACTTCAACTTCCTAATTTGAATGCCTTCCAGGAGCTTACCAAAGTCTATGATTGCAACATTTTTCTATTCTTTTCCTCCTCATCTTCTCTTCATGGTTTCATGTCATTTATTGTTTATTTGTGGGTAATACTTGAGATTTTAAAAGCATTTTCCAAATAACGCAGTAAACTGGAGCCTTCTAAATGGTGCTTTAAAATTGCACAAATGTGAGCCTTTTTTTTTTCTAGAGGACCCTGTCAGAATGCAGCTGAAGCATCCGCTGGTCCCCAGAAACCATTCCCTGGCTAGGGATTTTTTTCCTTTTTTACATGCTTTCTCAGTTGCTCAGACTGACAGCCGCAGGGAAGTACTCATCTTTCTCTTTCAAAATTATTGTGAAAAAAACTAATTTTGGAAGCTTTTTGATAGTTTCCATTGTATCTAACTTGGCCAAAATAACTCTTCCAAGTTTTCATTTCAGTTCCAGAGAGAGATTTCTAGGAACATCTACGATAGGACAACTGATTCAGTCATTCTTACTTCATGTTTTTGTTGGCTTTCTTTGACAACATTAAAACCATCTGGAAAATGATCTCCCAGCTTACAAGTTGCTGTCCTTCCAAGGAATGTACTCCAGCAACAGTCAGTAGGTTGAAGATGATTGCAGCACAAGAGTAGGTACTCCATTTGAGACAGTAGTTATAAAGTGTGTCTCCTAAAGCTGCTGTTTCCATCAAGCTCACAGTGAAAAAGCACCATTTCCTCATCTGTGGGACAAAGTTATATGTGCCTGCTTATTTATTTTCAGGTTTTTTAAGCTTTGGATGCAGCTTTCTGCACCTAGTTTGTGATGAGAAGACAATTTCTGTTCAAGACAATATTCTTTTGTTAAGATACTGTTTCTTGTACAGATCACTGAAAGGGATTCTGGCTTACACTGAAGATATGTGTATTTTTTGTAGGCACAGGTCATTTTTTCCAAAAAGGTTCTGCTTTATGGAAATATAACAGCTCTGTCTTAGTACAAAATAGTGCTTAGATGTATTTCTTCTTTCACATCTTTCACATTTATTTGTATGACTTCTCCCAAACTCCATTAGAATTTTGTAGAGTATTTTTCTTGTGTTTTCATTTTTCTTCACATCTGCATGCTGTTATGCACCCATGGTTTGCAGAAACATTTTGGTCATTTTCATTTTTGTATTCTTGAAGTCTAGTTCTGGTCTAGTTCTTTTGTGCAGTTAGGTAAAATGCAAGCAATTCTTCTAGCTTCGTGTTGAGATCTTCTAGCCTGAGGCCTCTGATGCCCACTGAAGTCTTGTCTCAAAGCAATATTAGCAAAGGCCTCCAAAAAAACCATTTCTGACTCAGTCTCAACTCCACTGTGAACCCTTCAGAAGTGTTACTCTTTTATTTACTTGTAGCTGATCTCTTGGATCGTGCCTCATGTTTCCTAAGGGTCAACCTTCTACAGCAGGTTGCAATTCCTAAATCAATTGTGGGTTTTAAAACAAATCTCACTCTCTCACTTTGCTGTATTGAACACATAGCAACCTTTTGCCACCTTTCTCTTCCACCTGTCATCATGAAATAGATACATCTTTTCTGGACCACTTCTAGTGTGCTGTTTCTGAGAACTTAAGCTCTTTTGGAGTTCTTAGTAGCAAAAATTAGCCTTTCGCTACTTTGTCTTCTTGTCAACTTGTTCCATACTCTGTTCTAAGATGACAATTAATAAGGATTCTGTGAGAGAGCTTATGAAATATAAGCAGTTCATATGGTAGGTGAGCAACCATTATATGGAAGGGCTTGAAAAGGAAAAAGAGAAGGCTCTGCATCTTTCTTTGGCTGCTAATCAACCAACAACAGATGTGACATTTCAGCCTTACATGCAGAAGCAGCTTCAGGGTTTGCTCTTTTAACGAAATTGTTGCCTGGAGATTCTTTTGCACTGCTCTGAATTTCTGAGAAGACACAGCAAGCTGCAATATTTTTTATCTTCTGCTTCTGAGTTTGGATTGTATGTCTGTTGTCCCTTTAGTCCTGTTGGTACAGAGGAGCTTATGTTTTGGAAAGGAACAGAGAAAAAGAGTTTCTCTCCTTTATTCCAAGCCAATGATATTCATGTACATAAAAACTTAATGAAAATTAATTTTAATGTTGAAGTAGATCATGATGTTTTTAACTGTAAGGTAACTAGAGAAGATAGCAGGTCCGGAGAGGTGATTCTTCTGCTTTACTGTGCTCTGGTGAGACCTCACCTGGAATACTGTGTACAGGTCTGGAGCCCTCAATATAGGAAAGACATAGACCTGATGGAACACGTCCAGAGGAGGGCCACAAGTATGATCAGGGGGTTGGAGCACCTCTGCTATGAGGACAGGCTGAGGGAGCTGGGGTTGTTCAGCCTGAAGAAGAGGAGGCTCCAGGGAGATCCTAATAGCAGCTTTCCAGTACCTGAAGGGGGCTACAGGAAGGCTGAGGAGAGCCTTTTTACAAAGGCCTGCAGTGACAGGTTGAGGGGCAATGGCTTTAAACTGGAGGGGAGCAGATTTAGATTGGAGATTAGGAGAAAGCTCTTTACTGTGAGGGTGGTGGAGCACTGGAACAGGTTGCCCAGGGAGGTGGTTGAGGCCCCTTCCCTGGAGATATTCCATGTGAGGCTCGATGAGGCCCTGGGCAACCTGGTCTAGTTGGGGGTGTCCCTGCTGACTGCGGGGGGTTCGGACTAGATGACCTTTGGAGGTCCCTTCCAGCCTGGATGATTCTATGATTCTATAAAAAAGAAGTATTTCTTGACTTTAGGAACAACTCTATTAATAAATGGTGCTCTTTGTCAGGGTTATGACCTTTTTTGATTGCCCCTCTATAGTGAAACATAACCTTATTGATTTGAATTTGTAAAACACCTCTTTGACTGTACCATGACTCATGGGGGACCATGAAATCACTCTACGACCTTCCAAGTCTCTCACAAGTACCAGGAACAATAATTTCTAGTAACATATATTTCAAAATAGGCAGAGTAATAATTTTACAATACCAATTTGCAATACAGAATGAAAGACTGTGGGTGAAAATGGAGATACAAAAGGCTTCGGATGCTAGCAAGCCACAGAGCACATCTGTCAGCTTATGTTGCTGAATGATGAATTATTCTTCAACCTGTCAGTTCCTTCTGGTTTTTCTTCCATCCGTCTACTCTACATGCTATGGGTTGCTTTCACTTTTCATTTGAAGTATATATTACTGGGCAGTAAACTGTAAGTCTGTATATTCTGCTTTTTATTTTGAAACTTCAGCTGGTCAAAAATGTTGGGTGAAAAAGCATTTTCTCAAAAGAATGAGGTTTTGTCAGAAAATGTTTTTTCATGAGAAGATATAACAATTACTCTTTTTTTTTCATTTTTCAGTGGCAAGGTCTATGAGGAAAGTAAGATAAGTTTCAATTTACATTTCTTGTTTTGCTTCAACTTTAAACTCAAAACTGTGTTTGTTTAGTTTTAAAACAAACATTGTAAAATAGTTTGAATAAAATTTTTCAATGAATTTCGTCTAAAAAAATAAGATATTGTGTGAGGATAGCAGTAGCAGAGAGTATTTAGCTCTATTCAAACTCTGCTGCCATTGAACAGTTGCTTTATCTCCATCAAATGGTGGCTTTAAACCAGAATCCATGAGGTAGATCGGGTGGATGACTGCAGCATGCCGAGGAGAAGACACTGGCTCTTAGAAAGAGGCAGGCAGCAACCCTCAGGTAGACAAAATCCCTGTCACAGTAGCAGAGCAGTAAGCTGTGCTCATGGCACAAAGCTGCTGTGAGTGCTCTCCAGCACAGCCAAGCCAGTGCCTGGTACTGTGGGACCACAGAAAGTCTGCTGAGACACCACCTGGATGAAGTTGCTCTAGTTGGCTAAACTGGTATACTACATGCAGAAGGATTTTAATGTATGTTAACAATTTACATTCATCCCTGCCCCTCTGAGATAAAGCTAAAATTCAAGTCTGTCCTGTTCCTAGAACCAAAACAGACAATAGTATCCTTCCTCTGACCAGAGTTCCTTCTCTCCTTCCTCCCATCTTACTAGGATCCACAGTTGATCCCATGGTATTTGATTGCTCAAGTATCTTAAAAGCAGTAATACAGTTCTTCTACTGCTGGACACACATTTACAGTCTCCATCTGGCCATCTTCTGCTCCTCTCCCTCTGCAAGGCATAGCTCTCATTCATGCTAATGTGAGGCACACTTCAATGCTAATTAAAGAGAGCATTAACCAGTGTCTATATTTGACAGTACTAATCACATCCATCATGTACACGTGTGACAGTACTATCAGTCCCAGGAATCAGACACTCTTTTAAGTATACCTTTTACATCTTTTTAGTCAAAAAAGGGTTCTTTTCACTGACAGCTTCGAGCTCTGATAGCGCACTCTCCCAGATCCTTGAAGAGGAGTCATCACTTCTATTCCAACTTTTATAACCTACAATTTTGGCTATTAATAAGCGTGTTGTATTTCTAACTATACTTTAGAAATGAAACTGCAACACAATGAAGTCATTATTACTTTACTTATTCTAGCCCTTTAAACATCTTCTTTTATTTGGTACAAAACACCAACTAGATAAATATATTGGGGCCAAGGTCTAGTCTCCGTTAAAATACAAAGACCCATTCACTGAGCAGACAAAATATGATTCAGGCTGGGAAAACATGTCTCTATTTGGTGGCGTTATAAATTATTTTCTTTTATAAATTTTCCACAAGTTTTTGCCATATAGAAAGACATGATTGGACAAGCTGATTTCAGCAGCAAATTATCAGAAAGAAGGACTGGGAGGAAAAACACGAATTCTTGGACACTCCAGAAATATAGCGCTGAGTCCTCAGTAACTTGATCAGGATTTCTGAATGTTGCCAAAACACCAGTAGGGCATACTAAATACCAACAAGAGAAAGAAGTGATGCTCCTATATAGTCCAGAGTCTTAGGCAGTCCAGAGCTTCAGAGGTGTAAACATTCATGCCATCTCCCTGCCTAACTGCCCACCTTTCTCTGGGAAACATGGGAGAACCTTCCCGAGTCCATCCAGATTGGACAAAGAGGCTGCAAGAAAAAAAAAACAAAAAACATATTAAATTCTTAAGAACTTGGGGAAATTCAGAAGTTGAGGAAAGAAAAGAGGTCAAATGCACCCTTCTGCTGATGGAGAATAGGCAGAGCTTGTCAGTTATTCATCTTGTTTGGCAGCCAGTTTGTCTGGCAGCGCCCTGCGGGCAGCAGGCAGTCCCCATGCTGCAGCCCAACCGCTGGAGCTGTCAAATCCTGCACAGTCCCAAGGGCATGGGAATAAATATGGGACGGAAATGGAGACAATGTGGACGGCTGGATGGGAGAGATTGCTTAAGACCATAGGAGGGAGGAAAGGAGCCGAAGGGCATTTAAAAGATGCTGTGAGGACCTAAAACACTGATTGCAGTAGCAGCAGCAGAAGGGGCACAGGAAGGACAGGCCGGGCTGTTGCAAAGAGGGAGTGAGCATAAGTTGTTGAGCATAAATCCACAAGGACCCTCATCTTGATTAGCACCACAATCACAGAACCACTTGTTTTAACATGATAAGGAAAGGAAGTGAGATAGGCAGTTACATGCTCCAAAGTGATGGCTCAGGGAGAGTCCCCTTATCAAGCAAATGCTCAGAAAGAGTATAATTAGCTTTATTCAGCTTGAGTCGCAGGGAAATCATAAGCCTGTCCTGGCTGGAACCAAGAGCATTTGGGCTCTGAAAGTCCACTTCCCTGCTACAGGCAGGAAGTCAAACTCAAGAGCAAGAATCTGTGAAGGAATCCAGAAGAATGTTCATGCCAAGGCAATAGCAATAGATTGGCCAGAGGTGAAACAGGAATACAAGAAAACTCTGGAGCTTCAGCTGTACCAATGCTTTCTGAAGTATTGGTACCCAGTACCCATCAGATAGCTTTTCACTGATGATTTGACTTTGTGTAGGAATGAAAAAAACTTTCAAAAACTTGTACTCACAGGATGGTCATTTCCATTTTCTTCAGTCCCAGGGCAGAGGCTGGGACTTGTTCTTGGGAAACACCCAAGAACACCTTGTTCTCAGGAAAATTAGCAGATACAGTGCACCAAGTGGCATTTTCCCTGTGCAGCAGACTGACACAGCCAATACCACAACCAATAAACTACTACCAGAACTTAATTTAGTGCTCAACCATGCCATGTTGATTTGATAACTACAATTCACCTATGGGGACACCTAATCCTGCTACTGCACTGTAGCTTTTACCTTCAGCAATCTGCCCTGCCTCTGTCTCAGATACTTCTGCTGCCAGTGTATAGGTGGCTCCTGTGCTTGCAAAGCAGTATCTGGGGTGGAGCAGCACAGCTGGCATGGGTTTTGGCTTTCTCTAAATGCTGGGTTTTAATGCGCAGGAGTTGATGCTGCTGGAACAGCTGAGCCATCCCTGCAAGAGGAATTGGGCAGACACATAGAGATGAAAACAGCTATGGTGTCCTGGTGTGAATCATTTCACGCATCTATTTTAAATCAAACTGCTGCAAGTTACGCGACACTTTCCCAGACATCTGGTCAATTTTTCCTCTATTTACATCATCCCCAAATTTTGTCTCCGATATAGAGGTCTGAATTTCCATTAAGCAGTAGTTGTTTTAATATTGCTTTCCAGTGGTTTTGTAAAATGGAAAGGAAGTACTGCTGCTCAGCACATCAGGGCATCTGCAGGCAAAGTCCATCATATTTATTTAGACTGCAACCTTCTAGCCATTTATCTGGAAAGGAAGCTGCGTAGAAGGCAGCACAACTTAAAGACTCAGTAAAGATATTTCCTTCCATCTTGACTCATCAGCTGACACATCCCATATGTTCTGTTTTGCTTATTATTAATTTAACTAACAATAGAAAATATATTTAATGAATTATGATCCTGTGACAACAAATTAGCTAGACTAGTATGTATAAAGGTCTCTCTTTAAACTTTAATTAGTTTAACAATGATGTGCCTGCTGCCTGTGTTTGCATTTCAAGAAAGCATGCCGCAGCGTAGAAGCAGGATGCTTTGTATTTAACATGGAAAGTGTCTCTCAGGCCAGGCTTATTTATAAAGCAATTTTCTAATAATGATCTAGATTCAGTGGAGTTCAATCAGGGATGGAGTTACCCTGACATACATAAAATGAATATATTAAGTCACATATCAAGTAACTGACTGCACAAATAAAGATAAAAAATAGGGGGGAAGGGAGATGAAGCCTGCCATAAGAGCTAAGAGGACTAGATTTGTTCAGCCTTGAGAAAAGAAAGCTTAGGGGAGACTTCATCAACGTGTCCCAGTATGTAAAAAGTGGCTACAAAGAAGATGGAGACTTCATTTTACATGTTGTTGAAAAGACATGGGGCAACAGATTCAAGTTACTCCTGGGAAGATTCCTACTGGACGCAAGAGGACAATTTTTCACAATGAGAGCAATCCACAATTGGAACAATCTCGCCAGGGAAGTGGTGGATTCCACAACATTGGACACTTTTAAGATTCTGCTGGACAGGGTGCAGGGCCATCTTGTCTAGACCATGCTTTTGCCAAGAAAGGTTGGACCATATAATCCTTAAGGTCTGACCTGGTATCCTCTGATTCTGTGAAGAGAAGTGACTCTTGAATTAGATCCCTTTCTCCCGAAAACCCTCTCCTGTCCCTCACCCTTTCTCAAAGCTGGGGCAGGTGGCAGGCTGCACCACTACAACACATGCTCCTCCTGCCTTCCCTGGAGAACCCTGGGGGCTGCACATTTTGCTGCTTCTGTAGGTGTGAATGCAAGAGGCACTGCTCATCATGCATCATGCAACAAGCTCCCTACCAGTCCCTCTGCACTCTCTCTACTTTGGGGGTTTCCCACAGGTATTTCTGCTTTCTCTCTGCTACCTCCTCTCTCAGCCTCATGTCTCTGTGTAGTGCTCCATCCTGTAGCACATGTATGCCTTCCCCCCATAGCATACTCTCTCCCTCGAGGCCAAGAGGATAAAGATGTACCACTGCCCTCTCCCATTTTCCTTATTCACCTTACTCTCCCCTTTCCACATGGCAATTCCTCCCCTGCCCCAGATTCCCTTTGGCGCTGGCTTTCTAAGATTGATTTTCCCATGCCACACCTCCCTGTTTCCTCCAGCACATCCATGTGCCCCTCATGCTCTCTCCTTCCCTCCATCTCCATCTTCCACCTCTGTCCCAGGAGGACATGACCCAGGTCTACCCCTAGGAAGGCAGGACGTTGTTGTGAGAGCACAGGACAAGCCAAACCACCCTCCCTTTCTGGGTAAGTCCCTCTGCCAGAAGCAAGAGGTGCCCAGGCACCGCTGCAGAACAGGTGCTGTTTCTGGTGACATGAGTGGTGATCTCTTTCCCTGCCATGCCTTTTAAGCAGCTTTCAAACAGGCATCTCCTTGCCCTACTGAGGCATGAGAAAACTTGTATCAAATAAGCCTTGCACAAGTTTCAGCAGCTCAGTTTTATCCATGACCTAAGAAGAGCTTTGTTGTCCCAACAAATGCAGGCTGGGCCTTCAGTACCTGCAGTTATGTCAAAGCCAAGACATTAAATATGGAATGTTTTATATTGCCAAAGAGATGTTGGTTGGAAGGGCCATCTGAAGGTCATCGAGTCCAACCCGCACTGAAATTGGTACTGTTGACAAAATTAGATGAAGTGTCTTCAAATCTCTACTGCTAATTTGAAGCACTAGGCTTGAAAGATTTCTGAAAGATGCATACTAAGTACAAGGTGGCACATTATCTTTTGGATGAACAGCCTGCATTTTTTGTCCTTCACAGCTGGTGGCCACCACTCACACTCCACATGACCTCATAAGAAAGGCAGAAGTTAAGTTCTTGTTCACTGTAAACTATCATAAACAATTTTTGTTTAGTTTAAGTTCTTTGATTACAGCCCAACATTTCAGAGTCATCAAAGCTTCCTTTTTATTAATCCTGTAAAACAGCAAAGAGTACTAGCTGCTGTTTAATTAACACACACCCAATCAATAATTTTCTTACTACCATCTTAAAAGTCTCACACATTTTTCAGGTCTTCAAGGGTGTGATTCATTCGACTCAAACAGTTGTATCGTACTGTTTCAGATGTATAGTGTTTGGCAGCTTCATCTACTTCTCTTTTCTCCTCACAGAGAACTTCAAAAGCTCGAGAGACATCTTTGCTCACCAGGCAACTGCACTTGGATGACCAGATGCAGAAAGACATCTATACCTGCCCCTCATGCAGCTCTATGGGAAAGCCTCGTTATCTAAGAGCTTCTGTGGTTTGTTTCCTGTTGTTAGCTACATGTTCACCATCTCCATGCCAGGATCGTAACTGCACTAGTTGGGCATCTTCATTAAATGAAACAGTACCCGCTGCACACCTTTCCAATGCCTGCCTGTGAGGTAACACCAGAAGGAGGGAGGGAGAATGAGAGACAACAGATTTTCTGTAGGAGCACCAAGTCAAATCAGTTTAGTGTGACAATGGAATAAATCAGATAGGCAGTGGAGGGAGACAGGGGTAGGGCTTGAGAGGTATAGTTAGGGATGCTGTCTAGGAGTTTAAGATCAATAGAATAGAAGAGACTATTTCAGTTGGAAGAGTCCTACAACAATCATCTAACTAACAACTGCTTTACCAACTCAGGCCTGACAAAGTGAAAGCATGTTATTAAGGGCATTGACCAAATGCCTTTTAAACCCTGTCAGGCTTGGCGCATCAATCACCTCTCTAGGAAGCCTGTTCCAGTGTTTGCCCACCCTCTTGGTAAAGAAATGCTTCCAAATGTCCAGTCTAAACTTTTCCCAGGACAGCTTTGAACTGCTTCTACATGTCCTGTCCCTGGATCCCAGGAAGAAGACATCAGAACCTCCCTCTGCACTTCCCCTCCTCACAAAGCTCTAGAGAGCCCCGAGGTCGCCTCTCAGCCTCCTTTTCTCCAAACTAGACAAACCCGAAGTCCTTAGCTGCTCCTTGTAAGACATTTCTTCCAGCCTTTTCACCAGCATTGTTGTCCTCCTCTGGATGTATTCAGGGACCTCCACATCCTTCTTAACCTGTGGACTAGAACTGTACACATTACTCAAGGTGAGGCCATACCAACACTGAATACAATGAGACAATCACCTCTTCTGCCCAGATGGCTATGCTGTGTTTGATGCACCCCAGGAACAGTTAACTAATAGCCCAGACAAGGGAGCAGGAAAGGACTGTGAAGAGATGGAATGAAAGATGATAAGTGCAGGTTAGGAAAATTTGAGAACAGAAACATTCATCTCCATGTGTGCTGTCTTTACACACTATGGAGGAAGGAGTAGGAAGGCACTACCTAGATACCACACTCCAAGACTAGAAGTCCATGGTTCAGGTCTCTGCCTCACCAGTGAAGCAATCATCACAAAATTTAGCCCCTATGTCAAAGCATGGGATAGTGTCTACGACAAGAACATCCTTTCACACATTGGCAGTGTCACCACCATCCTCTAGGTATGTGTGAGGATTCTGGAACCTGAGAAGAGCCAACGGAGTGCTTGCTGCACCCTGACAAAGCTCATCAGAGCCACTGGAAAATAAACACAATTCATGTCCTTCACCTGTGGCATGGAGGCCAGAATTGAACCATGCAGGGTTCTGCTTCAAAGCTCATTTCCTGCAATTAATAACATCTTTAATCCTAGTCTTAAAACTATGCAGAAACAACATCACAGAACGTAGGGCCATGAAAGTCATAGGTAATGGCTCCATTTTGTGGGCCACAGATACGTTTTGCAGACAAAAAAATCTACAAAAACTGCCACACCCCAGGTGTAGGACTCCAGACAAGACACAAGTAGGACTTTACCTGTGAGACAGAACAAGTAGAGATGAGCAGTTTCTCCATAAACACTTAAAAAAAAAATTCATCTTGCACATCACGTCCATTTCAATCCATCAGCCCATCTTGGCATGATTTCAGCAGTCAGCCAACACAAAGGATATTAACTGGGCGCTCTTGTTTTCTACTTCCTTTTCTCTACTTAATGCCTGCCTCCTTGGACCATTGCATCTCACCTTCTTTAGGTGTTTGCCACCTGTTTCATTGCAATACTGTGACAGCACTTGCCGCCAAACCCACAGCACAACTAAGCAGGCCCTTGGCATCCTTAAGGTATGGTATTGATGCTAATTCCACTCTGGAAGCACAGTGTCCACCCCACATGCCAGAGGCGCTCAACACCATTTTTCTGGCATCCTGCACCCTCTACAATGTGGGCCCAGTGCCCATTGTGCCTTGTGGGAGTTGAGGGATCACCTATGAAAGAGGAGAATACCAAGGAGGTATCATGGGAGGTGGAAATGCAGAAGCTGAGGAATGGTGCTGGGAGAGGTAACAGCAGAGAGGAGATGTCTCAAATGGGAGCCGTGGGACAGCCTTCAGGACAGCGTTTCCTTACCTCAGCAAGCTCAGGACTGAGAAACACCCATGCCCTCTTCTTCACCCAGCCAACAGAGACCTCCCATCCCAGAGGACAGCAACCAAGTGAAAAAGCACAGAAAGAGAATTCAGGAGGAAATAAAAAGGGATTTACTGCATAACACAGTAGAAAGAGGAGAGCAACCTCAGGAAAGTGTATGAGTGGGCTGATTTCAGGCCATTTTAGCTGTGCTGTGGCTCACCATCTGCCCTACCACTCACTCCCAGGAGGAGGTCTCTCCCAGGGAAGGCAGCAGAAAGCACCTACTCTGAGGAAAGTACCTAATCTAATTTTAGCCTGGATGCACCTCAGCCAAACGACTAGATTAATTCCCTAAACCCTGGCAACATAAGAAGGCTACAGCAGGATATTGTCTAGATGCTTAGTGGCCCTTAAAAGGAGAAAGGACTGTTCTGTTTGGTTAAGGTGGCTGGGAGTTTATACGAAGGCTGGGAGCTCAGTTTAAATGCTAATTGACTCATAAACAAGCCTGAGTTAAATAAAAGAATAAACTAGCATCAGCTGAGCTAGATCAGTTTAAAAATTAGGCCTTTTGTTAATCAGAGAGAGTTTGTACTGGGATAGGCCAGGCATTGCTCCAAAAGCAGCATCGGATTAAACCTCCTACTCGAAAAACACTCATTAAAAGGCAACTTCTATTGAAAAAGATCCCACTTGTCGCTACCAGCCATTGTTAGGTAGCGAAACAGTGACAGATATTTTTGAAGAGTATTATGGGAAATAAATATTTATTTAGCTGTCTGAAGTAATTAATCCCCGCTGTTTGCTTTTTATGTAAGCACATACAAGGCAAGGCTGTCTTTGTAGTTGAATTTTAGGAGACAAGTCTGTGTAGAGGCTCCCATGGTTTTTGAAGGCAGTAACAAATTCATGCCTGGTACTTTCTGCGCAACTTGAGAATGCCAACCATCAAGCAGTTACAGGCTTTTCCTACTCTCATTCTGTTGCAGCAGGAAGGAGCTATACAAAGGCAAAAGGGCAGAGAGGAGAAAGGTGAGAAAGTAGTGACATGGAAAGCTGCAACGAGCTGGCCTGCTGCTGGCGTGGGATCTGTTGAAGGAAATAACTTTCACAGACTATCATCTTGAGAATCAGAAAAAAAAATTAAAAAGAATGAAAGGGGATTAAGCTGTAAAAGCACAAGAAAAAAGGATCAATAGCCATCTTGGATGTATTTTTCTGGGAAGCTGGCATGGATAGCACAAAGATGTTACTTAGTGAATATGTTGGCATCCCTCCCATTTACAAGTTATACAGCCAAAGTGCAATTAGCACATTCAGAGAACAATAATTGAACAACATCAAACAGGCAGTCCATAGACCGATTAACGAATATGTCAAAAACAGAGAAATAGACCCTAGTTCAGTTCTCATATAAGAGCCTCTCTGCCCTAAGAATGACTTGAACAAGGTATATCCACATTGTATCATATGAGCTACAGATGATAACTACATATGAGCTTGATAACATGCAGATTGTTTTTGCTTTTTAAATTTTAGCAGGTAAATGTCATTGCTACATGTTTAAAATCAGAAGCAATTTTTTAAAAAGTAGCTCAAGTGCTAAGTTCCATATTTCTTTTTCCCCAGAAGTATTTTATTGCAGAGTAAAATGACAGATGCAATTAGATAATGTTGAACAGATTATAGTTTGAGAATGTTATGCTGTGCTACATATTCACGAGTGAACAATAGCAAGAGGAAAAAAAAAAAAAGAGATGGGTATCTTTTCTTAGTACCTAATTTAAAGTTGGTCTAAGAAATATGTCTTTCCTAGGTAGGCAAATATTATGGGGCTTTATGAATTCCGTTGTGTTATCTCTTCTCAGCTACATGAGGAAGCTTTTCTGACTCAGTTCAGCTTTAAAAATCACTCTGATATTACTGGAAAAATTTAGAAATGACCAAGAACTGGATTTTTGACAACATAACAGTTGGGCTCAAACTCATTGAGCTTATTTTCCATTGAAATCAAGCAGCATTTTCAAGCCTACACACTTTAATTTGTTGACCTATGTCTCAACTCACCTACCAACAGTGAAGAAGACATATCCCTTGCACTGTGGACCAGGTACCTGTCAACAAAAATACAGCTCTATTAAACTGAATCTTTCTAGAGACCTCCATCTTCCAGAATAATGAAACAGGGCAAGAGCTGATCCTTACTGCTGGATCAGCAGTTACGTATTTCATGCTTAGAAATTAGTTGCCTGAATCTGAGTTACTCCAGTCTTTATACTTAATGGCAAGAAGGACACAAATTCACAGGGTGGTCTGTTTTGCCCATTTTGGACCATGTGTTAAGATTATATGATTCATCTGAAGAAGAAAAACACCTTCTAGTTTCTCTCCATTGACTATAAAAGGAGCTCAGGATAACTTTTTCAGATCTGAACAGATATCACTTTGAGATACCTAAGTCTGATTCTGTGGCAAGAGCACAGAGAAAGAACATTATGCCTTCCCTCCTCGTTTTTTACGCACACAAGACCCAGGCACAATCAGACTCCCTCTTTAAAAATTATTTTAGCCAGAAGTGCATTTTTTGTCCAGTTTTGTCCTGACGGTAGCCTAAAAGATCATACAGAGATAGAGGACCCCTCCCCATCTTTTGCAAAAGAGAGTGTGGGCTCCCCTCAGGGTCAGCTTTTCCAGGCTCACACAGATGCCCAGTGTGATTAGGCAAATCTATTTTCACCAGCCCAAAGAAAACTGAATCATTTCCCTTCCAAAGTATCCACTGTTCCATCACGTTGTTCTAGGACTACCCTGGCAAGTTGAGAGTGAGTTATTTCCATTAATGGACACACTTAAGAGTAAACCAGCTGCCTTGGAGATGATTTTAATCTTGTTCTTTCAAGGTGAAAGTACTCTGATTACTGTCCCAGCAAGGCAGCAGAATGCCAGGTCTGCATCCCTAACAGCTAATGCACAGGTAGACACAAGGCTATGAAACTCACCTGTCCAGAAAACAAATGGAAAGGGCTTCACTAATTAAATATGGCAGTGATCTACCCCTTCCTTAAACAACTCAAGGAAATCATTTTACTCAGTCTCAAAACTCAAAGACTCTTCAACTTCTGAGTCACTGAACAAAAACTTGAATATATTTTGTCCTGGTCTGAGGTAAAACAGAACAAATTTTCTGTTCAGTATTTTTTCTTTTTAGTTAAGGCTCTTCTAACTAACCAAACTCCCTGAAATTAACAGACACAGTCCTCTTCCAGAGTGATAAGACCTGCAAGGAGGGGTCAGGACAGGTGACCTAAAAACGATCAACTGGGTATTCCATCCTATTTGCATCACGCTCAGTATAAAAACTGAGGGATCAGAGGGTCAGCCCTCTTTCTTCAATGGCCAGTGTCGGAGGAGGACTCTGTCTTTGTTTGCCAACCTGTGTATTCTTAAATCCAGATCTGGAATCCAGGTCCCATCCATCGCTGCATCGAGTCTGGGACTTCTCCACTGCCTGCTGGTGATGTGATTATCACCCTGGGAGCTTAATATGGATTTGTGTTTATTGTGTATATTTCATTATATTATTTTTATTATTTTATTAATATTTTCATTAAAGTATCTTCGTTTTCTTTTAAACTCATAAGTGTTTTTTTCTCTTTCTTCCTCATCTCCCTGGAGAGAGGGGTGGGGAGAGCACCTGTCATTCAATGCAGTGGCCAGTTCAGCCCAAACCACACACATTTCAATAATTTCTGTACCTTTAGGTTCACCCTTTCATTCCCAGAATAACATGCACTATAAGTAAACAGTTCCCCATATTTGCTGCTGTCCCATTTCATTTTGCCTGCAAACCCGTGTTGTTTTCATTAGCTGACCAGGCAGTCACTCTGCCACCTGACTTAACATGACAGCCATTCAAATCTGTCACATTCTCTGGAGTCATTGGATGTTGCTCTCAGATTAGTAAACAGATGTTATCAATATCCCGTAACAGGCAGAGAGTGTGCAAGGCATCTCATTTAGAAAAAAGAGTAATTTAAATAGATCGTACAGAAATTGTAAGGAATGCTGTGAATATGCTCAATATTGAATTCACTTCTGTGTGGGAACTGAACACTTTGATACGTCTAAAGAAAAATTACCTGCTATAGTTACAGTAGATTTTATTCCATATTTAAAAGAATTTTACTTTAAAATGACAACAAAAAGTATTTCATTCCCATCCACAGATTTTAAATAAACAGTTTATAAGCTCCACTCCACTTGGAATCTGTAAGAGATGCACTTAACCTTCAAGAAGAAAATTCCACTTCTGTTTTAGTCCATACAGCAAACCTGTGATAAGTCCCTTTTTCCTCATTAAATTCAGTGTCCCCAGCTGCAAAATGCCTGCTACATTTCCCGCTTATTGTTTAATTTCATCCTCTAATTAATTTGATGAAGCCCCTCAAAATAAGTAAAATTTATTCAGAATAATTCAGCCTTTATTTTGATCAGTTTTGATCCCTTTCAGCAGGTAATCCTTGATAATGTAATCACTGGGTATAGAAGGTTTTATTTAATAATGAAAGACAAAAATTCTAAAAGAGAGAGACAGGAGGAAGCTACTGGAAGACTGGCGTGATAATAAAAGATGACTACAACCCAAAGTTGCATTACTTAGAGATTATTATTGATATTGCAAGAACTACCATATGCTTTGCAAGCTGTGACAGTCACCCTTGTAGTCACATGGATGAAATGATCAACTGCTTCTTGCATTCAAAGTGATAGGAACAAACTTGATCCAAGTAAGAGAAGCTGCTGTGTAACAAACAGCACAGGGGCATCATGTGGCTTAATTACCATTTTAGGGGAGGAAGATCGCTTGGTCTGGTTCAGTTCGGATCAGCTGAAGGTGCTGCATGCAGTTAAGTATTGCAGAGGAAAAAGATAAATCATAGAATCATAGAATCATAGAATGGTTTGGATTGGAAGGCACCTTAAAGATCATCGAGTTCCAACCCCCTGCCATGGGCAGGGACACCTCCCACCAGACCAGGTTGCTCCAAGCCCCATCCAGCCTGGCCTTGAACCCCTCCAGGGATGGGGCAGCCCCAACTTCCCTGGGCAACCTGTTCCAGTACCTCACCACCCTCAGAGGAAAGAATTTCTTTCTGGTATCAAATCTAAATCTCCCCTCTTCCAATTTAAAACCGTTGCCCTTTGTCCTGTCACTACACTTCCTGACAAAGAGCCCCTCTCCAGCTCTCCTGTAGGGTTCCTTCAGATATTGAAAGGCCAGTTGCCATTTCATTATTTCATGCAATCATGCTTATGCGTTACATCAGACATTTGACAGCGTTAATGCCAGTGATGCACTGTCATGCCCTTAGCATAAAAAAGATTAGCCTGGTCTGAGTGGGAGACAGGACTAAAGTAAGATGCCCAAGCTTTCCCAGTGACATTTAAGTTAGAGACTCAATGCCTATATAAAGGTCTTTTCTACTAAAACCCCTGCGTTGAATCCTTTACACCCTGTATAATTCTGGGGACGAGGAGGGAGAACTGCTTCCAGATGGGATATTTAATACCAACACCATTCCTCTGTGATGGTATAGCTACTTCAGGAGGCACCAGAGCGCATCAAGCCTTGGCACACCTGAGTGCACCCTCGACAGACCTTGAAGCATGGATCGAAGGGCATGCCTCAGAAATCTCCCACTGACCTCATTTTGGATTCAGACCTGACAGGATTTTAATCTCCCCTGCAATCACGATGGCTGTGCTCTCAACAGAAGTAATACACTCTCATTATTGGTAGACCTTCAGCTTCACAGACCATAACAGCATCGATCCTGTCACTGCACATGCAGAAAGTCCATGTTGGGGAATCTCTGTATGGCCAGTAACTGCTTGTGCTCACTGTCAGCCCTGGGGAAACATGAGGTAAACTGTTCACTGTAGAACTTCTGGTCCATTTTCTCCTCCCTAAAAGGAAGAAATATTTTGGGATGGCCACAAGAAAAGGAGATGAAAAGTGAGGTTATGCAGAGCTCCATGGCCTGACCCCAGATCTTATGGTATGTGCAGCAAACACGCTCCTCTAAACAACAGATGAAGTGCTGAGCTTCACTCATTCCTTCCTCACCTGCTGGACCTTGTCATAGCTGAAAACAGGGGCAGCTCAGAGGGACTCCTTGTTCCGTCTCCATCACAAAGCGTGGGGGCCTTGGGTAACTGGATATTTCTCCACTAAATCTGATTTCACACTTGCAATAGGAATGGGTCAGCCCCCTTCAAAACAACATATCGTATCTATTTTGGAAACATAAAGCGAAGGAGACATTATTTAACAGTGCAACACGTACAGGCATGTCTTCTATTTACTCCTTTTTTTATTTATTTACTCCTACATAAGGTCATTGAAACTAGCAAGAACTTTAGAAATAATTTAATTTTTCACCACTGCTTATTAATCATTAAATAAGAGTTGGGATTTCACATAAATAGACCTACATATCAGCTGGAGCTTTAAATGGGATTATATCAATACAGCAGAAGTAGTAGTAAACATTTTTTTAACTTCCCTCAGTTTAGTCAGAGAAGGCAACATTGATGGTTTCATTTTGCTTATACAAAGTTTTCCTACGTGGTTCCCTGCAACAGCACTATTTTGTAACACAGGAAAGGATTTGCATTTGAATTTTTTTTACTTAAGTTTCTTATTTTTATTGAATCACAAAAACTTTCACTAAATTTAGGGTTGGTTTTCTTCCTAAATATTTTGTTTACTCTTGAATGTAATCTGAATTTGGGGGGAAAGAGTCCTTTTATATCACCTTCATCTTTAAACAACCAACAAGACAGCTCAGACAAAAAGTAGGCCAACTTCTTTTCTTAAGGCCAACTTCTTTTCTTTTTTGTCAAGCTTGATCCAGTGTGGAAGTTTCATTTAAATGTGACCTGTGAAGCAAAAATGAAAAGCAAGCACAAACTTCTGCACTGAAAGTCTCCAGGCAGTGGGGTACAAGAAAATCCAATACAGAAATAGCTGTAGTATTTTAGTGCAAGTGTTTTGAGGGGAGATACCTGACATAAAACCTCCCAACTCATGGCAGAGACCTTAGAATTCATCCTCTGTTGACTCCAGATTGACTGTTTCAGTTGTGATGAGAATTTGTGGAATCACGTTCTGAATGTCCACGATGCTGGGATTTTTTCGGTGAGATAAGCACAAAAGGAAATTTCACCAAGAAAAAAGAATTCAAAATTCTTAAAAAATATTTGTGACTAATGTCTTTTCTGCTTTGTCTAACATGTCTTGGGGAGTCCTGGAAGATTGTGGTCTATATGTGAAATGTGTGTGAGGGAGAAGTGAATAAAGCAAGACTACTGTCAGTACATTCATATCCAGTATCCAAAGTCTGCATCTTGACCAGGAAATGTATAGAAGCTTCTCAGCAGAAAAATGTCACAAAAGACTTGGTCCAGGTCCTGAAGATACCAGCAACCAGCACCCAGCCAACAACCCAGCTGGAGCAGAGCTTTTCATAACAGAGTGGAGCAACTTCTCCAGTTTCGGGGCAGGGGAGGGGAGGAATGCAAGCAGAATTGAGTAGAAGAAGAAAAATGTGTGGATATTGACAGTTATTGCCTCTTCCAAAGAAGATGAGGGAGTTGGTAAGAGGCTGAAAAAACCCACACTTATTTATGGCTTTGAGGAAACATTTTAAAACATTTGAGGCAAGACCTACAAAGTTAGGTAATGCAGATTTAGCTATTTGATTGTTAAGTGGCTTGACACTCTGTGTAAGTGAACCCTACCATGCCATGCAGGGCTTTTGAGGAGACCACTTTATATGTTCGATGGAAGGGAACTAACATCTGTGTCCTTGGGAGCATTAAAGCAAAGGTTTATAAGAGAACAGTCTCTCTCTATTCCCCATTGAAACTTGGCTCTCCCATCCCCCACCCCAAAATCAGCGTCCGCAATGCTACCTCCCCTGAACATGCCGGCCGTATTCCCACCCATGTGTCATTTGCTGACACTAATTGAAAACAGGGACCTTGACAAAATGGTCTCTATTGAGAGAAAGAAAACATTAGTGTCATCGTGATGCTAATAGAGGATGCTATAGTCAGACCAGGAGGAAAAGGAGGGGGGTTATGTCTATGCATCTCTTTTGATTTCTCCATGGTACTTCCATACATTTTTCATTTATAGGAAAGAAAAATGGTCTCTTTTTTTCAAATTACCTTGATAATGCCAAAAAAGAAGAAGAAACAGGCACATGTTCAAATGTTTCAGGCTTTCCACAGTTAAAAGAAAGCTGAATTTAAACTAAGAAAAAGTACAGGGGGTTTTGTTCAAGCCTGTCCTTGAATCACTGTTTTTAAAACACCAGCTCATTATAGTCAAAGGGCCTAATTTTAAGAATGTCAGACTCCATGGGGGTTTCATCAGCTCTATGCCATTCATTTCATGAATGGTCCAGATCTTCATTTTGATCAGTCAGGGACTTTTGGGAACAAACCTTGAGGTGAAAGTGGACATACATTGCTTTCCTGCTATCGAGTTAGATTCCAAGCTGTCACAGTACATAAGAAGAAATTCCTGGAACAAACTGCCTCAGATATCCATAGGGAATACACATATGTGATTAACCCAACTGGCCACTGGGTGTGACCATTGCACCACACAAAAGCATCTGAGACTTTTCCAAAGACAGGTCTGGAAGCACTGGAGCTGGAAAAAAAAAAAAAACCTTTTGAGGTATGAGTAGCGAGAAGCAGCAATGTCAAATAACTTTCTGTGCACGGCTTTTATACACTTGCTGTAGAATGTGGAACCTCTCTTAAAAAACAGACGTGGAGCATTTAAAATCATAGTGTGAAAAAATTCAGTGAAAATCTCATTATTGACATTACCAGAGTCTCTTTTCTTTCTCCAAAAGAAAACTAGTAAGTCCCTTAAAGCTGCAGGTGTTTAGCTCCCTGTTCACTGTCGCCTGATTAACAGAATGAGCACATTCACAGGCAGAATAGGCAGTATCCAAACCATTAGCTCTCAGACACCTAGCTTGCAGCCAGAAGTGTAATATCCACTAAAAAGAAGAGGAAGAATAATGCCTACAATAAATTATTGATAATTATTTTTCTTCAAATATGGGTTCTGTAAATGCGAGACAAAATAACTTTGTCCAGAGTAACCCAACCAGATCTGTGACATTATGTAGCTCATATAAGCCCACTTCAAAATGCTTCCTAATTTTATATGTTATTTTATAGAATTTCTACCATTAAAAAGTCCATACATTTATCTTTTAGATCAGTTATACACTTCTGTATTCTCAGCGCAGATATAGATGTACACACCAATTTGCAAGATCTGTTTTCCTGATCACACTCAGGTTCAGTAGTGAAACGTTTGCATATTCCCTTGAGTCAGGTTGAAGTTCAGTAGTGTCAGACCCTGATCAAAGAGTCAATGGTAGAATAATATCACCTTGATCTCTGAAAAACCTGTCAGTCCTGAGATTGCTCAAACTTACATTGGTTACAACTACTTCAACAGGCAATAACTGAACAAAATGTCACCAGGAGTGTAACTGCGCTTTGCCTTTCTTTTGTCCTTGGGTTAATACCCAGCACCCTGGTCACTGAGAACCAGCCACAATGGATGTTACAGGGTCTGTTTTACCAAAACATGAGTTTTTCCCATGCAGGAGGAATCTGAAGTTGTACTTGTGGAGAGCTTCATTGCATACAAAGTGAGGATCTGAATTCAGACCTGCCTTTCAGATCATAAGTGAATGGAAATGCCACTTCCCAGAAGCACAAAGTGCATCACTGACTTCTAAAGGGGTCTAAAAATCAGTGTGTGCTAATTTTAAAGAGGAAGATAACCTCAGTTTTGGGCTCTTCTCTGTATCTTTATTTCTGATTTTTTTAAAGGTATTCTTTAGTAAAAAAAAAAAAAAAGCATGACCAACTTAAAAAAAATTCTCTTAGTATCTAACAGCACATGCTGGAAATTATCCACAGTTCTCAGACTCACTATGTTTTTACACTAAGTGAGACATCTGGCATCTTCCTGAATTTGTGATGAGCTGCCAATGTTTTAACAAGGGGCATTCGGCAAACACCACTTTCCCTATACATTTGTGACAAACCTTAAACTGGGATTCTGTGAGTTGAGGGCTACAGAAACTATTCATTTGTTTCCCCATTTAAACAAAAATGTTTGCTCATAACCCTGGGCTAGGAAGGAGCAATTCCACTTGACAAACAAACAGAATGTTCTTGATGAAAAGCTACACTTTCCACCCAAAAGCAAAGCAGACTGGCTATATCACTAGCACAGCGCACAGTTCAACCCCCATGTAATTTGAATGTAAAAAGAGAGTAGGTCTTTAGAAAATTCCTCATCCTTGGTGAAATCTACTGCATTCAAAAGGAGGGGGGAAAACACTCTCTTCTGAAGTGTCTTTACGGTCTCCAGGGAGAATATTCTTTATAAGACAGGAAGACATAGCAGGATTCAGAAAGTAGAGAAAGCACCCTCAGAAGCAGAAAAAACACCTACCCATCTTTCAGTTTGGCTGTAAGGGACTCCTGACAGCCCTGCAGCTGGTTCCTCAAGCACCTCCTTACTGAAGAGCCTTGGTGTGTACGTGTGTGCATAAAATAAATTCAAGAATTCCTGTCACCATGGAAAACAAGCAACAGCAGCGCCCTTTGTCAACCTGTAGCATTTCATGTGTGGGGCTGAGTCCTGGGGTGGGGAGCAGCTGCTCTTCTGCTGGTAGCACCACACAGTCATGACCATGCCCCGGGGAGTGTCCCATCTATGCAAGGTCACCCCCTTCCAGAGGCCCACAGCTTCCCAGCAGCACCTGATCTACCCACCACAACTTCAGCTTCACTGAGCACAGTAAGAAGGAAATATGCATGTGACAAAATAACCACTGTCATATATCTGACTCTGAGAAGAAACTGGAACTGAAAGAGTGGTAACTAGGGCACATCTCACTGTCTGGTGACTCCATCACCTTCTCCTAGACCGTGCCATCACTTGGCTCTTAATGGACAGGATGCAGAAGGCTTCCTTTCTCATCCAAAGGCTAGTTTGGCAGTTTTCAAGGAAATTACATGCATTAATCTCATTAAATGGGGTTTGTGTCTTTCCTATATCACCACTTATTTGGTAACTTCTAAGAAAACTTCTACAATAGGCTGGATTTTAACTGAAAAGAAAAAAAAAAAGTGTCTCACTGCCAGCCCTCAGGAGGTGCTCAGAATCTTGGTTTCCTTTACCTGTATGTTTCAATCATTTCAACTAACTCATAGGCTACCAGGGTCAAGAGCTTGGGAAAAGGATGCAAAAAGTTGTGCTCAGTGTATTTTCTCTCATCAGAGTTTCCATGGTACAATATATATAACAGACATTTGGCAGGATTAATGTGCTAGTGATAAAGCAGTAGCCTAGAGACACAATGATACTGTAGTTCTGCCATAGAAAATCAAACTGTATAAAAAGATATCCTCTACCAGAGACCTATTTTTGAGAACTGCGCAATATTAGAATGACTGCAATTCTTCTCTCTTCATGCTTGGTAAACTGAGTTTATCCTGCCAAACATGTACCCAAAATTGAGGGTAAAAAAAACCACACAAAACCAAAACCAAATCAAACAAACACATGCACAAAAACAAAAATAAAAACAAAACTGCAAACAAAACACACACACACGAAAAAAAAATCCTACCTACCACATCCTGGTTCTTCCCATCCCTTTTATATCTGTTCCAATTTGAATTTAACCATCTTATCTCATAGCCTTCACCAGGGTTTTGAATATTTTAAGGGTGAGTGATGGGAGAGGGAACAATAATTCCAAAACAAACATTCTGAAAAAAAATATTCATCTCTGAACAATTATTCCTAATCAATTTTAAATAGCTGCTTGCTAGAATGTATTTAGTATATGCCGTAACTTTTGGGATGTAAGCTGTAGTGGAGTCGGACTTGAATCCTTGGGAGACATTGTTCAAATACAGAAGTTTCATATTTTGTGGTGGAAATTTTGAAATATTCCCAGATATACAGCTATGTCAGGCCCTTGGAGAAAGAGTCTGTAACTCCAAGCAGGAGCAAGGGTGGCAGAAATTCTATATATCAACTCTGTTTCATATAAGTACCTGTTATTGCCTGTTAATTAACATGCTTGAGAAGATACTGTCTTCCCTATAAAAGGCTGGAGATACTGAGACAAGTATGTTAGCTGTGAGACAATACAAACCATTACAGGTAATTTCCATGCAGAAAAAAAATTAGTTACCAAATGCAAGACTAAATAGCACATAAAAATCCTTCAGCCCTTTACTATCAGAAGGAAAAGAGAGGCAAACAACAGGCTGAGGAATTCACAGATTTGGAATAAAAATTTCTGTGAGCGTAACTCCTATATAGTTCTGTGGATTTCAGTCATTAGAGAATTTCACATTGATGGAAAAGTTATGCTCAACAGACAGAATTTACTCCTATTTCAGTCATCTGAAAGCACATAACTGCAATCAGTTGGAGTGGGATCAAGTCCAAGCGTAAGTGGAGGGAAACAAAATTTTGCTATTCTCTATTGTCACAGGAAGATATTTCAGACTCTGCTTTTCCTGACATCTGCACATAAGGGTTGAGGGATAGCAGGAGCTTTATGGAAAATGTTCTTCATCAGGTTTTCATCAGTCTGAAGAGGAAGGAGTATGTCTTGCTGTGGTTGTGGCCCAGCCTCCAGCAAGCTGAATGTTACAGTGTTTTAGGACAATGGTCTTCTGTGAAACACTACAGAACGCATAGGGGAAAACAGTAAATTAATTATATTTGCAGTAGAGGTCCTTTATTCTTTGTCCCTTTCATTTTGTTTTGAAAAGAAGTAACAGAGGCTTCATCAATACCTGAGGACTGCTAACAGTCCTCATCCTCCCACTCGGCAAAGCATTTAGTCATTCAGATGCTCCAGTTTTGTGACTGCTGCCATCGTCAGTGATTTGCTGTTTGATTTTTTTTAACACATATTTCTTTCCAAAAGTACCACCACAACATGCTGTTTCAAAGATCTGTGTTCCTTTAAAAGCATTTTTGCATTTTCACCTTTTCTGCTCATTTGTTATTTTTTTTAATTTGTTTTGCCTACATTTCATGGGTTTAAGATTCTTCTGCTACCTTTCTCAGATGGGATGACAAACAATGATTGTCACAGCCTAGCTGAGGACATACCATTGATATATACAATGGGTTTACATTTTTCTGTATTACTTTAATGTTTTATCTATATTTCAAGACTTCACATCACACTAAGATGTTTTACTGGGCTGTCTACAGTGATGCCCTGCTCTTTTTTCCAAGGGATGGTAGTGAATCCAGCACTGCCTGTGAGCATTTGAACACACTCTATCTTGTATTTATCAACTCTGAAATTCAGCTGTTTCTCTTCTGATTGCTTGCATATTTGTAAGGTCTCTGAATCATTTTCCTTTAATATAAACAGACATTAATTCTGAGGCATCCCTCTATTTAATCACCTCACCATCATTTCAGGTCAACTGTTTCAAACAAGTTTCTAAGAAAAGAAAAAGACCTGAGATTTGTGTGGGCAATTACTCTTTTTTGTTCTCCTCTCCACCAGTTCTTTTTTCTTTCACCTTTACCTTCCTTTCACCTTTGCCATTTAGGCTTTAAAAAGTTTTCCCAAATGTTTCATCACTACCCTTCAAAAGAAAAGGAAGAAAAGATTCAGGATATTGAATAAGTAAGTTGTCCCTCAGCTCTTTGTCAGGAATTTGAATTCATATTCATAATTCAAAATAAACTCAACATTTTTCAACTATTTTAAAGTGTTTCCCCTTTCAGCTTATATGTCTGCACTATTTGTGATGTTGTGGTAGTATTATGAGCTCCAAAGGCGCTGAGTACTCTGAATCTGATTTTTTTTTTTTAAATAAATCATATGCTAATATGCCTATGTTTAGATAAAAGAACGTCCAGTGACATTACAATTCCTACTCATTTGTAATTGGAAAAACTTCTGAAGACTTACAGCAAAATCTTTCCTGTTGTTTGGGTTGAAAACTGTGCTATTTAATTGTGATAAAATAAGTTATATAGTATGTTTTAGGACGGGATGAACAGAAGTTTTGTAATCTGTTTCTTATTGTCACCAATGCAATGAAACATCTCAAAAAAATACCAAAAAAGTCTTGAGAGACGTGATTGTTGAAAACATTGTTCACTGGACTTGCTAAATTCCATAGAATGATTTGTCATTGCACTCCCTCTAATTTTAGAGAGACTTAGGTGCTTTACGAAAAGTACAAGCAAACAATTGCCTCCAACAGGCCAGGCACTTATTCCCAGACTCCGAACAACCTGGGCTTTATCTCAAACTGCACACACATCAGACCACATGGCACTCAATTCATCTACAGACCCACTGCCTTGCTTGTTCAAATGCCATTATATTTTACTCCAAATGAAAATAGGGTTTGATTTACAATCATAATAACAATCATTTATATGGTATTTTTCAAGTATGGATGGCAGATCACAGGATAAACTCAGAACTATTTATATAGGGATTGCTTTGCCAGTATGTAAGCCCACCAAAATGAAAGGTGATAGCCTTCAAACAACAGCTGGACAAATATTATCCAACATATACATTATCTTAATTAATTTTTACCTTTTTTCTCAACTAATTTATTAGAGTAATTTTTCTTTTTGTAGTAACCAACCAGCTGCATAGCTCTGCAAATACTGCTCATGGAATAAATCACTTGATGGATAATGATGATTTTCAGGGAAACATTTACTTGGCAAATATTTTTTTCTGAAAATTGAGGAGTTCAGCTTTAAAAATCATGCAATAACATTGCACAGTCACTCTAGACAAGCATAAAAAATACCTTTAAATGGAATTATAGGAATAATTTTACACAGCAGGAAGTAATTAACCAAATGGAAATACAGCTATAATGGTGAGATTAACACTTTTACCTGGTGAAAAGTTGTCCACGTTCTTTAATTGTTGGATATGCTGTAAGACCTTGCCTTATATCTCATTAAAAGAATCTTTAACCAGATCTATCTGTACTTCTAAAGAAATTCTCTCTTTTGAAAAGGCTTGGCTTGCACAAGACTTTAGCTGAACAAATCCCATTAACAGCAGCAGAACGGAAACAGGTTAAGTAATGTGCAAGATTGTACCTCTCTGAAAATGTATAGACATAAGATAGAAGAGACACAGCTTCTTCCGCAACAGATGTGTGATCATCTTAAAGTATCTTGCAGCCTCCCAGAAGAATAAGAAGAGAGGGAAAGGAAAGGAAAGAAAGAAAGGGAGGAAAAGAGAGAAAGGAGGGAAGGGCAAGAAGAAGAGAGAAAGCAAGGAAGCAAGGAAGGAAGATGGATGCACATTAAAAGTAAAATTATAACAAAACAAAGGTCACCACCAATACCTTGTACTAAGTACACCTGCATTTTGTGCTCCAAAGGAATTCTCTGGGCTGCCTGGCCTCATCTTTTTTTCTTTTGAAGTTCTTTCTGGAGTTGGCTCTTATCTAAGCAGTTCACGCATCCCTATTGAAATACTCAAAAATGGAGCAAGGTGTGAAGAGGAACAGAAGATTAAGCAAGGCTGCAGAAAATACCCATTTATTAATCTTTCAAAGGCAGTAGAAAGGGAGGAGAGCACATCTTTATTCTTCCGTGAGAGGATGCTATTGTTCATCTTGTTCTAATTATGAAATTTGAAGTTAAAAGTAAGAAAGAGAACACCTCTCTGACAGTGTGCAGAACATATTTTCTGGAAATAATTCTTATAGAGATATATGTCAACCCTATGTATCCGAGAATGACCCAACAGTCACAAAGCAACACACAGAGGCATTTGATACAATCTACAAAGCTGCACTTCTTGATCTATTTGTGTTCCAGACAGATTACAGAACTACGTGGCAGAAGAAGAAAACACAGCTAATCTTTCATGACTGCTAGACAGAGCTGCAGAAATGTAATTGCAGAACCAGAAACTCCATGAAAAAAAAGCCATGCCATTTACCACAGTTCAAAATGAATCCAATTACTCCTTAATCACACTAAAGGGCATATTCCGCAAGCACAAATAAAAAGAAAACTGTAAGATTGGGGTGTCCACTAAAACTCTATGCAATTTGTATAGTAAATCTTTCCTTTAAAAATAAAAAATATGTCAAGAAAACACTGAAATCCTTTCCACTCCTGCAAGCCATGCATCTACTAATATTGTCATGTTCTCCTTCCATCTCCATCTGAAAAACCCGGACTGCTAGAAGATGCAATCATTGTTATTAGCCTGAAACCTAAAGGATGGGGAAAGAAGGGCCAGTGTTGTCCGATCATCTTGAGTAAGTCTGAGTTCATTGCTTTCCAAAGGGCTCTTCTGCAACTCTTTGATTCAGATATAAGTGGCACTTTCATCGCTAAGTAAAGTGCTTCAAATGAGGAGAGATACAAAGGGGCTGAGGATGTTAGTGCAGAGTAAGGTACTTCTCTCTTCTTATGTCTAATAATTGAGTGTGACATTGACAGTTTTGCGAGTCTTTCTTCTGCACCTTTAGATTGAAAACAATAACATCTGTAGTTTTTAAAAGCTACGAAGTAAAGTTTTCATTTGCTATTGCACACCCAGCAGTATCTCAGGACAATGTGCTCATCTACTCAGGCATTTCCAAAGTTTCCACTGAATTTAGATAGGTGTGGGGTTTTTTCCTTTCTCTTTCTCTTCCTGTCCCCCCATCCAAAACAGACTGGACTAAAGGACTGTAACACCAGCTCCACTGCATCGTGAAGGTAAAGATGTTGTTATTTGCAGTTGAATGAAAATCAGTTTCTTATTTCTGTTCCCCTAGCTCCTAGCAGATTATCATCTGCACTGGGCTGAAACCCTGTTTATTTGCTTCTTCCTTCAGAGCTGTTATGCCATGCACATGCTAAATTCTGCTCTATGCTGGTGTGTGTACCTTGTACTGGTGAGTATTGCACCTTCTTTTCCACAACAATTCACATTAACAGGGAAGAATACAACCCTGGCTTCAGGCAAAACATCCACAGAGGAGGAGTCTTCTTCGACTCTTCACTTGAAGGTTAGTAACATTCTGTGCTGGGTCTGGTGGGGAAAGGGTTAATTGTTCTC